>CABHPQ010156092.1:0-29196 GCA_902168405.1 Peromyscus aztecus
AACCCGTTTGTAGTCCAGACTTGGCGTTCATTCTCTTAATCAACAAACTAATCTTTTGGATCAGGGTAATGGGATTGCATTATTGGAAATGTGTTATTTTTCTCTCTAGGGAAACACATAGTGATTTGGTTGCTGCTGCAATTGGTTTCTGACAAAGGTTATCATCTGCTAAGAGAAATATTGAGACTATTTTGTAGACTGTGTTTTGCAAAATAAAATATACAAACTTAAACTTTGATGTAGAAAAGGAATTAAAAAATATGAGAGTGAGGGTATGTCAAATATTTTAATGCATTTTTCTTTAAAAATGGAAATGTAATGGGTATATTTTAGAATGGAAGATTTCCTGAATATAGACCCTAAGACCTAAAAGAGGAAATATTTGATACACCCATAATTAAAGGAATGAACTTATTTGATATATAGATTATGTGGCTAATAAAGAGTCAGCTAATAATATTGTTGTTTGCCCATTATGATGCCACTAAGTGAGGCCACTGCTGATACAAAGAAGTACTAGATTCAAGAAAAGAAAACCCGGTAATACCTAAGATTTCCACAGACATAAGGAATATTTTCATTGTTCCAAAAAGACCATTATTTTTGCATCAGTATATTATATTTTGCTTTCAGTAGCCTTAGCAGAGTTAAATGATTTTTGAGGAAACTGAGTCCGTCTATGGGATTCTATTATAAGATTATTCAAGTTAAAGTTGGGCTCAATCTGTCATGCTCAAGGAAACTAGTGGACTGTGAATATTCCCCAAAGGCCGTTTATTTTTCGGTACGTCATCATCGATCTTAATGGAGTGTGTGTGACAAAGAGGAAAAGACAGAGATGGAGAAAAATGAGTTTAGAAGACCGTATTTTAAAATTACAATTTCTAAGCAGAGGTGATGAAGTAAGATTTGGAAAGCCACATTTTCAACCTAAGACAAAAGAATTGACAGCAGCCTTCAATCAAGGCGGAAGTGGGTCCTGCCTCTTTAAAAACAGGACTCTGCAAATTATTTTTAGTTTTCGGAGAAGGTCTCGTTAGCAGTCACTTTATTGGCCATGCATGTTTTAGCTGATTGTTGCAATTCGCTCATTAGCTTGGGGGAGGGGCCATTATTGTTCCAACTCCATTGTGGGTGGCGCAAGCAGAAGCCTGACATAACTCTGGTGTCGTTGTTCCCTTGTTTATGTGTCTTCTGTGTGACACTCAATTAAGCTCTGTAAGCTAGCAATGAAGGAAAAGTCTGATCAAAGCCGGATTCTTTCAAGTTGACTATATTTTAGAGACTACAAGCAGACATTCAGCATCCTAGAAGAATTGATTTTGCATGAGGTCACATGCATCATTATCGTGGTTACATGAGCACTCTCTGGTCAAGGGGTGCCCACTGATTTCCCTAGGCCAAGTGGTATCAGGGATGTCTCTGGTCAATGAAGTAAGGAAAGAAGCATTGGGAAAAAGAAAAAAAAAATTACAGTGAATTCACTGCATTCTTTGTTACATTAGGCATGAATAAATGAAGCCAGCTGTGGTTGTAGGAAGTGCCCATGTTTATCATCTTAGAAAATACAAGTTAATACATTCGATATAGTAGACACAGTGATGAGAACCCACTACACTTCGTCCCACAAGATCAATCATTTTTAAACTCAAAGGGAAAAAAGTATAAATGAATATAACAATAATGCCCATAGCATAATCTAACAGTTATACTCATTTTTATATTAATACAGTTGGAACATATAATTCTAATATTTCAGTAGAAAAAGGATCTACAAGACCAAAGTACCCAAGGCCCATGAAAGGACAATGTAGTCCCCAATCTCAGGTATCTGATGTTTGTCTGAACTTTGACACTTCCCTCTCGCTAGGTGTGAAGACAAGCTAGATCGTCCATTCTCTATTCATCATTGTGTTCTCGGAGAACCATAACCAGTAGGTGTCACACAGTTTTAAAAGAAGAAAACACAGCCGTATGTTCTCAGGCTCGGTCTAATCTAAGCGAGGAGACAAAATCAGCTGTGAACAACAGGTGCTTTGCAGTTGTTCATTCATTTGGACATTTCTTTTACGAGTTAATTACTCATAACTCCCCCGTGAAGAATCCGCACATCTGGGAAGATAAAAACTGCCCACTGAAAGTGAATTACTGGAGCGTAGGTGAGACACAATGGCTAATTCATTTGGATACCCATAAAAGGCTTAACCGAAATCCCCAAAGCACGGAGAAGCTCGAACTTCAAGTCTGAGGAATGAGGGAGCATCAGGCTGAATGCCACAACAAGGGGATGTGTGAGTGTAATTTAGCCTCCAGCTCCTGATGCTTTCCTGGGTCACCCACTCATTCACCGGCCGCCTCTCTCAGAACCCTGCGTTGACCCAGGACCATTGCCCTCCTCTGAACACAGTTCTACTGTTTAAGTGTGCAAAGATCTCTTTCTCAGTTTCAACTTACTTGTGACAAAAAGGAAACATTCTACCACTGAACAAAATAAAACCATCTCTTTGTTTGGTAAAACAATTTCTAAACTCAATTCATGAGTTGTCACCTACAAAATCGAAGGGTAACAACAATGGAGTCTTGAGTCGTCTGGGAAATGGAGTCTTGAGGGCAAGACCCTTATTTGCATGTGCCATCTGTTCAATGGAAGGGAAAGATTATGTGATCCCCAACATTCTTTCCAGCTGGGTGGGCCTAGGGTCAGACTCAAGGCCGACCCATTCTGACCTGGTAGAAGACTCCATAGCAGGCTTCAAGTTGGTGCTGAAGTATTAGACAGAGCAATGGTCTTCAAGAACAATCCATGGGGAGCTACGGGAAAGTGCTAAGCCTTTGTATTGCTTATATTCATTTCATCCTTTGAATTTTTCTTTGCAAAGATTTAAAATCATGTATGTATTATTATACACCCATGTAATATATATACTCAAAACATTTTACCAAAGGGGTAGAGTAGCCAAAATCCTGTAAGCCCCATGGTTATAAAGGGAGATGGAAGAGACAGAGAGTAAGTACATAATTAACTCAATTGACTAGATGGGATGCAGTAGACTTTGGACTTTTATTTCCACCTGTTGCACTATTTAGTCATAACAAAAAAGCTTGAAGTGGGTAGTTTAAATTGTTAGGAAGCTATTTGGTTTATCATTTTAATGAACTGGGGAGAGAGATGACTAGATAATAGACTAAGGTAATTTCTTTAAATTATTCCTTTATTTTTAATAGCCTGGAGCAAGACCGGCAGACCCACAGCAGAGGCTGCGAGCTTGGCCTTCACCTCTGTCCTAAGTGACCCACTCCAGAATTATGGGTAAAGTGTTACGGCCTCTGCATTTACAACTTGGCTGCTGCAGACAAGCAGAGCATTTGATTGGCCAAGTCCTTTTCCGACTGATGTGGCAGAACTCATACATCAGCCCCAGAGTACAGAAACATTAGTTATTTAATTCTTGCTAAGGTCCTTGTTTGATTCATGAACATGGTAGCAGCAGATTCCTTCACTGACGCTGTGTATAATATCTCAAAATTCAGCTGTCTATGTTCTCAGTTTTCTTTTTTCCTTTCTTTCTTTCTTTCTTTTTTCTTTTTTTGTATGCACGTAGTTTTTTGGAACTGTCCTGAAATGACCACTCTCACATTGAGACTCCCAATTATCACTTGGCTACCTGATTTCTTGAAAGAAATCCATACTTTTAACTTTCCCAAAGCAGACATTTCTTCCTCAGGCCTCTGGCTGAGGAAGACTTAGAATCTCGGGAGACTTATAATCTACTCAGACACTTTTATGTCCCGCATAAATTCGATTCACGTGACAAGCTCGAGCTTTGGCTCTGAATCCCAGTGTCACCCCCTGCCAGGTGTCTGACTCTGGGCAGGTCCTTTGATCTCTCTGTGTGTCGGAGTCCTCCAGATGCAGTTCTTCCACACACTTCATAGCTTTGCTGCAAGCGTGATAGAAGTGTGGGGGAGCACAGTGCAGTGGCAGGAAGCTTCACCGTACCTGCTGTTGTTACTGGGAATGCCACACCCCCACCACGGAGTCGATAGTCTAAAGCAAACCGGGAAAAGTAATGCCTGGTCTTAAGTCAATGATATGGGCCACCTGCAGCCCCTTCAAATTCTTGGTTTGTCCAGACAAGAGGATTGGAAGTGATGTTTAGGTTCACCACAGAAGGGACGGGCAGGGAGCAGAGCCGTGAGAGAAAAACACCCATTAGGGATTTAAAGACTGTATTCAGCAAAGGCACCCGCTCTGCCATTAACTCACTGTGAAATCCTGCACAGCCCGCTGGTCCTGGGTCTTAGCTAACTCCCCTGCTTCCTTCCTTCCTTCGTCTTCTCTATGTGTTTATGTGTATGTATATATGTTTGGATATGAGTGTGGTGGCCAGAGGTCAACACTGTTTCCTCTATTGTGTTCTACCTTAGCTTTTGTTTGTTTATATGAAAATTCAAGCTTAACTAAACCTTCCACATTTACGATATGTCTTTGTAATTTTATGTATGCGTGTGTGTATATCTGTATCTCCGGGGGTTCCCTTAGGGGACAGAAGAATGTTAGGTCCCTTGGAGCTGGAGTTACAGGGTGCTGTGAGCTGTCTGAAGTTGGTGCTGGGAACCCAGCTCAGGTTCTCTGGAAGAGTAGCAAGTGCTTTTATCTGCTAAGACATCTCTAGGCTACACTAGATGGCAGGCACCCCAGAGATCCTTTTGTCTCTGTTCCCCAGCACTGGAATTATGGGTACCTGTTTTTGGGAGGTGGGTACTTAACAGCTCAGATCTTCACACTTGTGTGGCAAGCACTTTACCAGCTAAGACATCTCCCCAGCCCCTGGTTCTCAGTTTTCAAGTCTGCACTATAAGAAACTGATGGAGATTACATCCAATGCCCTACTAGGTGATACAACCCATCACAGGAAATGCCCCAAAGATATATGTATATTTTCTATGCTTCTCCTCTGCTTTTCGACCCCTGGGTATGTTAATAACTCATCTACTATTTTAAGTCTCAATTAATTTTCCCTTCTGAGTGGAATGATTCAAATGGGTTGATTTACATAAAATCATTCATAGTCATCTGGAAGTCTTTATATCTTCCATAGCAAAAGAATTACGCAAACTCATCAACTATAATAGTAAGTGATATATTTTTTTGCAAAATATGTAAGTCTTATTTTTGTAAAATATATACATATTTGCAAAAATATAATTTTGCATTTGAAGGTCAAATGCACAGATCTCTTTGAGAACAGAGTCTAGAATTTTAGGATTTTGGTGTAAGGGCGGGCTTTCAGATACACTTAGCTTTGAACCCACCCTGCTCCAATATTTCACATGATTTGGGGTCGTGCTGGGGGATCACAGAGACAGGTCCCTCAGCCTCTGCAGCAACATTGCTTTGTGTCTGCTTGCTTCCTCAGTCTACAGACAGCTTTGCTATTTGTTCAAGAGTGATACACTAGATCAGAAGGCAGAGCGATTCTATGAGAGAGCCCATTATTATATCATTTAACCATGACTTTTTGGCTTATATTTTCTGGACAAATAAACTCTGAAGTTAGGGATCTTTCTTACTCAGGAAATTGCCTCTTGTCTATTAGGCTTTTCATTGTCTAAAAAAAAGATGTATTGTAAAATCATTTAATAAGGACAACAAAAATATATCCCTAGGCATAACACACTAGCAACATGACTTTCTTCATCCCCTGTCCCTTTCCAGGTCTTCAAAGCATTGTTTCCAGCAGCATAACTTTGCAAGACAACCGCTGGGAATTTTAGCACTGATCATAACTATCTTTGCCTTCATAGTATTAATCAGCACTAATCTTAGTTGCTGTATTGCACTCCATTAGTTAAACAAGAATATTAATTATATTTGGCTTCTTCATTTTTAAAAACTTATATGTGTTACATTAAAACATTTTTTAGGTTTGTACATTTTTTTCCTATTTTGAATTATTTCCTCAGACAAATTTTGTAAGTATGGCTTTACATGGTTTTTCTTGCCCTCTACTACTAGTTTTTTAAACTTTTAAAATTTGTTATTTGATGTGTATGAGTGTTTTGCCTGAATACGTTTGTGCACCATGTGCATGCAGTGCCCACAGAGACCATAAGAGGGCGTTGGATTGCCCAGAACCGGAGTTCAGATGGCTGTTACTGGTCGTGGAACCCAGGTCCTTTAGAAGAGCAGCCAGAGCTTTTAACCACTAGGCTATCTCTTCAACTTCATGCCAGTTGTTGTTTGTTTTTAAAAACTGACAGTTTACGAAGCATTTCCAGGGCGCAGTTAGCCATTTAAAATAGATAATTTAGGATAACACTGTCTCATTTCCATTTTCAGCTCCCTGACAGTGATGATAAACATTTTACGGAACAGTAACACAAATGGCATTAAGTGGAGCTGATGTTTAAATTGAAGGAGGTATAATTTGGAACGAGGGTGTACTCTGCATGCCACAGTCATCTAAAGGTGGGGGGTCGATCTTTTGTGTGCTGAGAGAGTGTTTATTACCCTTGTGTCCGATCTGTGCCCAAACTCTTCTATTTACCATTAGATAGTGGTCCTGATTCAAGTGTGGGTGGTCCGACTGTGGATCTGGTGTGAGAAGAGAAGAACAGATCTGTTCACTTGCCTAATTTAAAGCTGCTAACAAGTTTAGAGTCATTGAAGATTTTCAAAAATCAGACTCAGGACAAATGCCTTGTATTTATCACTAGCAGTGTCCATATAAATAGGTTTCTTCATTAATAGAAAAGTAATTCCTTAATGTTTGGTTTGTGGCATGAGACCGCAACAGCAAAACAAAACAAATCAAATGATATTTCTTATTATGCTTAGATGTATTTGAAATTCTTCTTCCCAGACCATGTCCTGTCTAAATGATAGTGTAGAAAAAAATGCCAAAATAAAAACAGTGTTTATCCATATTGTCACTAACAAACGCTGCTTCGGGAAGTCTGGAAGATGGTATTTGAAGACAGGTAATAGAGATTTCCTTCAGCAACTTTGGTAGCAATTTGCATATTTAAACTGGACACAGTAAGGAATGGGTAGTAACTAATGGATACTTGACTCCTTTTTTTTTTTTTTTAGCAATCTGGATTGTTTTGAAAGGATGCTTAGGATAAGTCAGTGCTTAGGATAGGTTTGAAGGTGGCTTTCAAGATATTTTTGTTAGTTTCTTAGAAATTTCTTTCATTTTCAGCTAAAAAAATTCACTAATTATAGGAAGAGAGGGTGCCCAAGTCTTCCAACATTCACCTTTTGTGTGTACATGTTTTACAAGAAAATGCTTATTACTCCAGCAGCTTCTAAGAGCTTCCAAACATGTCTGCAGATGCTGGTCTACGAAATGCCAACAGAAAAGACGAGATGCAATCTGTATGTTTCATTCCTGTTTAAAGACCAGAGATACTTTTACTGTCGACCTTTTGTGTAGGAGAGTAGTTTAAAAAAAAAAAAAAATCCTCTGCCATTCTGTCTCGCTTATTTCACTCTCCCAGACGGCCTCCTCTCGCTGACACACTTCTATTCTGAAATCCTTCAGCATCGACTTCCTTATTTGGTCGCTGGAACTGCTCTTTGTCTTGTCCAAACATTCTGCTAAGCTTGCAGCCTGCCTTTACCCCCCCTCCCTTGGCACTGCTCCCCTTCACACACACACACACACACACACACACACACACACACACACACACACACACACACAGCTGGCTTCAACTGTTTGCTCTGACTCAGCCTTCTCTGAGGCTCATTAGCCAATCAGACATCAGTTATGCCCATTTAAGGAGTACCTCTGCAAATGATAGGAAAGAGAGAGTTTGGGAGGATTATCATGCCACAGTCACTTGAACTCACCACAAAGCATCTATTTCACACAACTGTTTTCTTCATACAATAAGGCACGGATTAAAAAAAAAAACCAACAACAACCCCAAAGAAACCCTAAGATAAACCCCAAACCCTCCATCCTTCTCCTCAACCCAGGCTGCTTAATTAATGGGTAATGCCAGCGTTCTGGCACTTAGCTTTGGCTAACAGTGTGATTTGGTTTGGTTTTCAACTTTCTCCACGCCAAATGCCCCAACTAATACTTTAAGAAAATATGTAGCACAGGCCTAAGTGGCTCTGCCAACACGCAAAGTAAAGGTCTGTGTTCCTAAGCGAAGAGCACACACTTCTAATGAATGCTGTCCCCCCGGCCCTCCAGAGTTGAAAACAGCCAGGCATTTGGAGCGCGGAGGAATCCTCTCCGGCCTCTCAGCTTGGATGCACATGGAAAAAGCTCCCCTCTCCACATTCCCTATTTAAGAAAGAAGCTGCCACAGCACCATCCAATAAAACAGAGTAGTGTTTCCTTCCTTATAAACAACCGAGAAATTCCTCCCGGCGAGCACACAGCCTTTGCTTCTTGGAACAAAGTGGACAGTGGTATTTATTATGTCAAATAAACACATCATCCACACTGCAGAGGGGAACCTGAAACAAGAAGCTGAACAAGGCAGTTTTCGAGGAGTTTTTAATCCTTTCGCAGTTAGCCCCTGTCTAACTTGACTGAAAAATTAAGAAGGAGCAGATTTCCCAGAAGAAGGCACCCTTACGTGATTTAAATATCCACAGTTTGCTCCCGATGGCTTGGTCAGAAAACAAGAAAGAAAAAAAAAAAAATGGAGCTCACTTCCAGAGGCTAGTAATGTAAACACACAGGACATCCTAAGACTTGATACTATGTTTCATGTAGCCACCAATAATGATCTTAGCCTTCCTATGTCCATTGTATCAATTACTGAAGCCTTGGTAATTGCCAGGCGTTGGGATAGATGCTGCCACCAACACTGAGGGCTGCCAGCTTGGTCGTTACACGAAGTGGGTTGAACTCCACTGAACGCACATTTCCCCCTGCCCTGACGCCGTTCAGTCAGCCCTGCTTATTTGTATTCACCATGGTGACCTGTGTGGAAGTATGGAAGAAGCGTTGGGCTTACCAAATGTTGCTGTGTTGCCCTTCTTTATTTAGGACACTCTCAATACTGGCGTGGAGGAACTCTTGTTGGGAGAAGACTCAAGTCATTCTTGGCTGTCGGCAGTGAGTAAATATACTTTCTGCTCCTTTCATCTCAGCACCCCGAAAGCAGAGGCAAGCTCAGCTCAGTGTGTTTGAGTCCAGCCTGGTCTACATAGTGAGTTCCAGGCCAGCTAGGGCTACACAGCGAGACCCCGTTTCATTTCAACACTGCACTACACTACACACACACACACACACACACACACACACACACACACACACACTTTCAGTTATTTCTATTGGTTATAACCTCAGTGTCTTAGTGTGTTTTACAATGTGGCTTATGGGTTTAATTTGTTTCGGTTTTTTAGCATATGAAACTTGTGAATTTTTTTTAAAAAAGATTTATTTATTTATTATGTATACAGTGTTCTGTTTGCGTGTATGCCTGCGGGCCAGAAGAGGGCGCCAGATTTCATGACAGATGGTTGTGAGCCACCGTGTGGTTGCTGGGAATTGAGCTCAGGACCTCTGGAAGTACAGCCAGTGTTCTTAACCTCTGAGCCATCTCTGCAGTCCCGAAACTTGTGAATTTTTACCCCCCCTCCCTGTGTGTGTGTGTGTGTGTGTGTCAAGTACTACCTTAGTTGTTGACTCTCACCTTCCACCTGTCGGAGACAGGGTCTCTTTAGTATTCACCCACTGCAGTTGGTGTGCGGACTCTGAAGAATTCTCCTGTCTCTGCCTCCTAGTTCAGAGGAGGTGTGCTGGGATGACAGATGTCCATCCCTGCATTTGGCTTTTACATGGGTTCTGTGGGTCTGAACTCAGGTCCTTACTCATGCACAACAAATACGTTACTGCTGAGCCGTCTCCCCAGCCCCAAGAAGTGGGGTGCTTCTGCGCACTTTGTTACTGCACTCTACCATAGGAACACCAAACAATTCTGCCGAAAGAAAGCAATGCTGCTCTAGCTGGATGTGGTGGGACACGCCTGCAATCCAGCTAAGACAGGAGGGCCAAGAGTTCAAGGTGAGCCTGGGCGACACAACAAACTTAGGGCTAGCCTGGGCTACATAATGAAACACAGTCTCAGTAAAGGAAATATTGAAATTCTATGCCAGAAACATTGAACACAGTCACCAGTGTATGCTCAGGGTGTCACTCTTTGGGAATAACTAAGAATGCTGGCAAAGCCCAGGAGAACAGCCTGGAAATAAATATCATATTTATTTGTTGTTCCTTCGTATCATGATGTTCCTTCTGAATTCAGAGATTTATGTTGACCCTGTTTCTTCTATACCTGTCCCTGGTCTTCCCCCATTCTCATTTTGCTCTGGGCTTAGGGTAACCCGGAAGGACACTGTGAAGCTCACAGAGAGGTGGATCTCAGAGATGGAATGGAGGTGAGCAGTCCTTGGATCTATTACCCACGCCACTCAACCACCACAGCAGCTTTCAAAAGTCTCCGGCCGCTCATCTCATTTCCTGCAGATTACTATTGCTTTACTCAGAAACAGGAGAAGAGTCTCCTGCCTTCCTTTTATATTCCTTGGGTTCTTAGAAAGATGTCTGACATGCCATAGCTAGAGAAGACTTTAAAAATCTACGATGCTGGTAAAATCCATAATAATGCCGTTGTACCATTCTCTCCTAGCTTCTATGGACTTGAGTTCTAGAGTCACAGATATTTGGGGAAAAAAGAGGCGCTGCTTGGATTTTCAAAGATGAGGTCAGAAATATACCATAATTAATCAATGTTTTCACAAGGGTTGCCTTTTACAAAAGAAAAAGAATCCACACACTTAAAGAGTCCCAGAGAGACCATAGATTTCTACGCCTTTGTTCTAACTATCTACTGGGAAGTCTCTCACTGCTGGGTGTAGCACGTTTTCAGAGAGCTCAACATCTGGGCTGGTGAGACTAGCTGGGGTGGGAACCTATATCAGAAGAAGAGAAAGGGGAGGAGAGGAGGGAGGGAGAGGAAAGGGGAAGAGTATGGGGGTTGGGAAACAGTATGACTTCTAAGTCTCATTCTAATTTCCAGGCCTGTTTAGAAAGTCTCCAATTTTCTCATTTATACTCCAGGTTTTGATGGGGAAAAAAAAGAGAGAAAATGGTTGCCATATGCTTCCTCAAATTTGTTTCAAATGTGAAAAAATAAACATTCAGACACACACATGCACATACACACGCGCGCGCACGCGCACACACACACACACACACACAAACTCCGTTCTAAAGAATCAAGTAAATGAATATAATTGGAAGCTGATTCCTCAGATTCAACTCTGAATCTAAATACTCATCAAGGAATCCTAATTGAGAATCAAACAATCTTAATGTCTTCACATTAAGTATTCTTCACTGTTATTAGGAAAGGCTGCGGAAATGTCCCTTGAGATGGGGGAGTCTTTGTAGAGCAGCAAGCTGGGAAGAGTGAGGAACTGAAATCATTAACTGCACTGTGTTCGACGGGTAGTCTCCCAACATCTGGCATGCTCCAGATTGCCATTCTATGAGAAATTCCTGCCAAGCTCTCTGATCCAGGGATGCTGGCTGCTCTCTTTGTCTATCCACGCAGGCCAGCTGTATCTGACAGAGTCTATGGTGAACTCTAAGATACCTCTATATCCGTGGTCCTGACCCACCTAAATGAATTACCTTTGTGAAATGGCAAACAGAAAGGAAAGGGTTTAAACAAACCCTATGTATCCTTGACAATGATCTGCACTGACCCGTTTCAAAGGAGGCCAGGTTTGGACAAACGGTCTGGGGGAATCTTTGCCTGACTAGGTAACAGCTTGATGATCACTTTCTTGGAGCCCAGGTCTAGTCTTTGCATTGTCAATCTAATAGAACAAGAAGAGTTTCATGAAGCCATTTATTGACATGAATTTCACCAGTCCTAACACCCGCCTCACCTCACACCTTCTTGTTTACCCCTTTTTAGTGTAAATCCGTGAATGTCTGTGGCTGACGTCTTGCTCTGGGCTGTGTCTTGGGCTTGTTGCTTATCCTCTAGTAAGCCTCCTGAATCAGCTGTGGAACCGGAGTTTCTTATCATGAGTCACTAATTTTTTCTTTCACTTCATCACCTTTGAAATTTTTTATTTTGTTTTTGTTGGAGACATAGTCTGCTTATGTAGTCCTGGCTGGCCTGCAATTTGTGGTTTAGATGAGCCTGGCCTTAATCTTGGGGTCATCCCCCTGCCTTTGCCTCCTGAGTGTTGGATTTAGACACATGTACCATCACATCTGGCTTCATCATTAAACTTTTTTTTTGGACAGGATCTCTCTGTGTAGTTCTGGCTGTCCTGGAGCTCGATGTAGATGAGGATGGTCTCAAACTCACAACAATCCTCCTGCCTCTGTACCACCATGCCTACTCAGCACTGAACGTTTATAAAGCGTAGCTTATATAACTGCACCTCCAAGTATTTCTTTTGCATTCTTCTGCTGACTTCTCCCACCCTGGCTTCTTCACATTGACTTTTTTTTTTTTTTTCGAAGCTGACCAGAAAGGATGTTCAGAGGCTGCCAAGGAAGCAGTAGTTTTGTTTTGTTTTTCCTATCAGTGGTAGAGTAGGTGGAGCTGGTTACATGAGTGACAGACCATGGCTAGAATGCAGTTGAAGAGTTCTTGAGGGTGACTGGGAGCCGAGACTGTAGAAAGCCGAAGGCTGGGAAGAGCAATAGGCTTGGACTCTGCCAGAGTTCTAGAGAGACACCAAGAACTGCCAGTTCTGGCTAGCCAGGAGCCACTGGGAGAGGCTGAGAGCTGAGCGGTAACATTAAGAGCTGAAGGCCCCTAGCATTTGAGGCTTCAGAGCTGTAATTCTAAGCGGTAAGGGCTGCTGTTACTCAGTGTTTGTAGTTGATACACCAAGGGAACAACTTGCATATTCCTGAGTTGTATCTCAATGGAGAGGAAGGACTATCAGCTGATGAGTGTCAGCATGAAGACAAGACACAAGAGGAACTCCAGGGTGCTGTTAGGTGAGAACATGGCTTTGCAAGCCTTCACAAAAGGGCTATTGGGTGTGAAGACAACCCTCTTTTGCGCCATTCCATCCACCCATGGCGGGGGTGTGGGGGTTTCAGAGGAAGTTACCTTGATTTTCAGAAGGGTAAGTAAAACTGCAAGAGAAACAACCACACATTTATTTTGTTTCTGAATGCCATCAGGTACCTCACTGACTTTTAAGTGTTGAGATGAGGTGTGTGATGCAGTAGCACCTTGACCACTAATGCCAATCAAGCACTGCTTCAGGTACATGATTGCTACACAGCATGCGCTTGTTGAAAGAAGAAATGTAACTGCGAATGTTGCTGTGGTGGCGCACGCCTTTAATCCCAGCACTCGGAAGACAGAGCCAGGCGGATCTCTGTGAGTTCGAGGCCAGCCTGGGCTACAGATCCAGGACAGGCACCAAAACTACCCAGAGAAACCCTGTCTCAAAAAGAAAAAAAAATGTATGTGTTTATATATGCTTTTTTTCTTTTCCTATGTTGTGATAAATGTACTCTGGGAAAAGCAAACTAAAGGAGAAGGACTCATTTCAGTCCACTGTTTAAGGTACTATCCATCATTTCAGGATAATCAGGGAAGCAAGACTGTGAAGTAGCTGGTTGTACCACATTCACAATCAGGAAACAGAGAGATGAATGCAAACTAGTGTTCAGCTTACTTTCTTCATTTTATCCCATCTAGGATTCTCCTGTCCAGCAAATACTTTCACCTGCAATTAAGATTGGCCTTCCCACATCAATTAAGTTAATCGAGCTAGTCCCTCAGAGGCTAATCTCCCAAGTGATTCAAGATCCCGTTAAGATGACAAATAGCCATCACAATTCAGTATATAAACAAATACAAACACATCTCTCTCTCTCTCTCTCTCTCTCTCTCTCTCTCTCTCTCTCTCTCTCTCTCTCTCACACACACACACACACACACACACACTTTGTTAACTGAAATAGATGATAAAAGCTCCAAGAAAATAAGAATGTCTTGCTTTAAGAGAATATTCTTAGAGCTGGTAGATGGCTCAGTGGGTAAGAATGTGTTCTGTGCAAGCATGACAACTTAAGTTTGGATCCCCAGCATGCATGTAAAATAGCCTAGCTGGGAATGCCTGTAACTACATCATTAGGAGTTATAGATAAAGTGAATCCTATGAGCTCATTACCAGACAGCTTAACCTAATAACAAGCTTGTGGTTCAGTGAGTGATCCTGTCTCAATAAAGTAGAGAGAGAGAGGAAGACACCCAATGTGTCAGCGACATGCACCAGCACATCCCCCAGCACATCCCCATGCATGTAACGCATGTGTACTGCACACAGCACACAGTGCAGCCTCACACCTGCTACACACATATAATGTTCTTCTAATCTAATTGCTGTTTGACAACCATCATTCATGTTCAATGGCCAATCCTTACAGTTAGAAGAAGACCACACACAGTAATTTATTTAGTCAAAATTTGGAGCAAAAATATCAAGTGACTACTCTCTCATTTTGTGTGTTAAAGATGATTGAATGACAAAGGGCTGTATCGTTAACTTTTATTGATTATCTGTTATGTTGTATTTGACTTAAGTCCTGATGAAAGGGCCACAAATACAATAAATCCCTGTTTGGCGAGATCTCACATGCCAGGGAAGCAGTGATAAACCATAACCTGTCATGATAAAATGCCGAGTGAAAAAATATATGAGGAGGTAAAGAGATAGGCTAGGGGCTGGGGAGATGGCTCAGTGGTCAAGAGCACTTGTTGCTCTTGCAGAGGACCCAGATTCAGTTCCCAGCACCCATATCAGGTGGCTTACAGCCTTGTTGGGTGATGGTGCTCTGCATGCTGTGAATGTGTTGTTCCCATTGGTTGATAAATAAAATGCTGATTGGCCAGTAGCCAGGCAGGAAGTATAGGTGGGATAAACAGACAAGGAGGATTCTGGGAAGAGGAAGGCTGAATCAGGAGTCGCCAACCAGACACAGAGGAAGCAAGGTGTGAAGGCAGAACTGAGAAAAGGTACCAAGCCACGTGGCTAAACATAAATAAGAATCATGGGTTAATTTAAGTGTAAGTGCTAGTCAATAGTTAGCCTGAGCTAATGGTCAAGCAGTTTTAATTAATATAAGCTTCTGAGTGATTATTTTATAAGCGGCTGTGGGGTCCATGGGACTGGGTAGGACTAGAGAAAACTTCAGCTACACAGCTTCCCGTAAGTCCAGTTTCAGGGGATCTGACACTTCTCTTCTGACCTCCAAGGGTACTCACACACATACATATAAAAATAAAAACATCTTTAAAACAGGCAAACAAACAAACAAAACCTTGTAGCAGAGTCCGAACACTTGCCTGTGTACCAGGGAACAGACAGGCACCCAGGTTCGCAAAGGTCTCTTAAAGGATGGATGGGTAAGAGGCGTGAAAGGAGCTGGGGGTAGCGGCAAGGGGATTCCAAGTTTGGAGAACACCGGGCTCAGAGGCATGACGCTGGGCAAGAACTCTGCACACTCAGGACTGTGGAAAGTACTTTGAACACCCCAAAGGAAATCCAGGCAAGTTTAAGCATTGGATTAGACTAAGAAAAAGGGAAAGAACTGATCCAGGCCTACAGCATTAAGGGAATGCATAAAGAATTAAGGGAAAATTCCTTAAATATTTCCATGTTCCCCCGATTCTCATCTTTTGTTCTCTTCCAATGAGTTCCAGTGTGGAGGTCTTCTCTATCCAGGAAAGCTTTCATCTAGTTCACACTCCTCTGCCTAAAAGGTTGCCTGGCATCCCACAGCAGAGTTGGCTGGCAGACTAGGAAACTCTTGCCGACATAGTCAAG
Organism: Peromyscus aztecus; assembly: GCA_902168405.1. Classification (NCBI taxonomy): domain Eukaryota; kingdom Metazoa; phylum Chordata; class Mammalia; order Rodentia; family Cricetidae; genus Peromyscus; species Peromyscus aztecus. The sequence continues at coordinate 15,854 of CABHPQ010156092.1, forward strand.
AAAGGGCATCCCTTTAAATACACAGGAAGGTGAACTGAACTTCCCTCAAAGTTTGTGGCTAATGCACTTGTTTTTGTGAAGTTAGAATAAAAAGAACAAGCCCTGGCCTTCATGGAGGAGCTTTGCACCAGCCCCCTTTATCCTGATTACTTAGCTCCCACAGTGAATAACTGCTTTTACAACATCAGAGATTTGATGTTGAGGACCATAAATATAGTATTTACTGACTTACAACCATCAGAAACACTAATGCTTATTTAAGAACAGCTCAGGTATGCTCGTATGCCTCAGTAAACAGCTGTTTATCTGGTGTTGCCTAGGGCTGCCGCTGAAGGGGAACATTGGTTGGGTACCTGGCACCCACATTTATTGTCATTGTGAGAAAGAAACATATATTACCAGAGCCATAGAATTTTACAATGAGAAGGGACTCAATTTACAATGGTGGGAATTGCTTAAAAAGCCACCATGTGCTTTAAAAAGCCATCACGTACCCAGTCTTGACAATGTGAAGATTGTCTTGAACGATTTCTAACACGCTTTCTTCTGGACAGTCAGGTCCCAAAGAAACCCAGGACAAATCCCCACTTGATCCATGGACATCACCAGACGGCACACAATCGATAAAGCTTCCAGTGTGTGGCTGCTACCAACATTGGCATAAACATACGGGGACATTTCCTAGGGGCTGATTGTAAAGGATAGCGATTTGAATATCGTTAACACACATGCATTGTTCCCGCACTGAAAGTCCGGCCTGTTTACCACTGTAAAAGCTTTGTATTATACATGGAAAAGAAAAAGATGACAGCATATATCACCCGAGACATGCCCGAACAGCATTCCCGTGAATCCCTCGTCTATGGGAAAAACAACTCTCAACAGGCCACCCTCAGTCTTCACAGGGTGTAAATTAGCTTCCGCTGACAGCGGGCTTGGGATACCTTTCTGCACCCAAGACCTCTCGCCATGCCAAAGTCAACAGGGGGCTTCTTAAACAATGCGAAGTCCTGAAGTTGCCCTTTCTGTCATGGCCCACGGGAGCGCCAACAAGGAAATCTCTTAAATTCCTGGGACGGTTTTCAATGGGCATAAAGAAATCCTTTGTTGTTCGGCTTGCGTCCCAAAGTACTTTCGTAGGTCAGGTACATGTTTCTTTTAGGTCCTTCTTGCTATTAAGTAGGAATTGTTGGTTTGTGTTGGTGAAACACTGAACTCTCGCTGTGTGAGAATCTAGGCCAGAGATCGGGTAGTGTTGAGAACACTGCTGAATGAGAAAAGGGATTGCTTTTCTCGTTACCGGAGAATACGTAGTTCGATGTTTTATGGGTGGTTGGGCATGTCTTGTAAAAGGCAAATGCGCAGGGTAGAAATTGGCTGTGGCTCTGGCCTGTGTCTGCGTGTCTTCTCTTTTTCCTCCTGGTTCAGCTTGGCTCCCTGATCGGTAAGCAAAGGCAGTACCAGCCTCCTGAAGCTCCTACCCTGCCGCCCTTGACCTCTGTCAGGTGAATCTTCACTGGCTCAAAGGGACCACTTCTGAGGCTGGGGTTGTTTTTGTAGGGTGGGGCACGAACAACTGGTTTACCTAAGACCTTAGGAAGCCTCTGCAGACACAGTGGGGTGTGACCAAGGAGAACAGTGTCAACCCTTTTTATGACTGTCCTTGGACAGCCTGCTTTAGCTGGGGACATTGTGGGACAGGCCTCTCTTTATCTCTTAAATACCTACTGTAAAACATTCATCTGTATGACTTTAAAGATATTTACAGCTTACCCAAGAGTTAAAGCAAACACTTCAGGTGGGAAGCATGGCCTGGTGTCCTGTGAGGGCCTGCCCCACAGGCCCTGGAGTAACCACAATCCTGACCCAGGGAGATCTCATCTACTAGGTTTTCTGAGTCATAACTTTTCTGATATACATCTCTGAGGAAAGTCTAACTGCCTCCTCTCTTACTTCTTTTAAACTTTATATAAACGGGACCCTCCTGTATCTATCATCGTGTGTTCTTCTGTTCTAGAATTTGTTCATAAGATCTGTGTTTTAATGCCCAGCTTTAGTTCACATTTTCTATTTGTTGGATATCATAGACGCGAGCAGCTCTCTTACCATGTCTTTGCTTGGTCTACTGCTGACCCACCTCTGGCCTGTTTGCAGTTGAGCAGGGCTGCCCTTCCGAACCCCGGATCTTCTTCGTTTCTGGTTGCACACGTATAAGCGCATCTTTGAGGGGGATGCTTACAAGTTAGATCGCTAAGGTCACAGGGTTCACAGAACATCCGGCCTTATCAAATGATGTCGAAATGTTTTCCAGTGTGGTCTTTACCAATTTATACTCCCACAAGCAAAGTATGAAATATCCTGTTCTCCACATCCTTGCCAGAACTTCGTGTAGTCAGACGGTAGTTTTTGCCAATCAGGTGGGTGTGCAGTGGTATCTGCTGCTTTCATTCATAGTTTCTTTATTACTAATAAGACTGAACATCTTTTCATGTTTATTGGCAATTTGAATTTCCTCTTTGGTGAAGCGGCTGCTCTCAGTCTTTTTCCCTTTTTTGTAACTGACTTTTTCTTACTGGTGGGTGGGTGTTCTTTTCCTGGTTGCCATCTCTGTGTTCTGGACAGTGGTGACTTCATGCATAGCAGATATTTTCTCTTCACTCGTGGTTTTATTCTCCTTACAGCGCCTCAAGATAATTAGAAGTTCTTTATGGAGTGTATTTGCATTACCATACTTTTATGTTTTCTTTACTACCTGGAATAGGTTTATGTATATGGGACAAGGGAGGAATTTACTTTTAAAACAGAAGCCCAGCTCACTTGAACAGCACATTTCTAGAACTGGAACAACGCGATTATCATGTGATTGTCATGTGATTGTCATGACCCCTGTGCAAGAATGACACACAGACTAGACAGAAAAATTAGCAAGTACTTTTGTGAAAAGAGGGATTTAAAAAAAAAAAGTCAATGATTTATAGTTTCCTCTCCATTGCAGATATGAAGCCTGCTTCTAATAAGAGGCAAATAGATTTTCATGGGTTTTGTTTAGAGACAACAAAATATTTATCTGTTCATTCCCTTAAGAGGTAAGAATATTTGTGTAGCATGAGCCTCATCTAGGGAACGCCCCTAGGGGTTCCCTGTACAAGAGCAGATACACACATGCACACATTACTCAAACTATTATAAATTCATGGTCTGTTTTTGGAAAGCAACGCCGGAAACAGTTATAGTGGCTACCTGTAGGGAATATATTATTTAAATATTCTGCCGCAGGGAAAATACTATAATGTTTAAGGTAAATTACCCTTGTCTTTATTGGATAAAAAGAACAGACACCCAAAATTTATTGCACATGTTCTTCCTAGAACCCGTCCATCAAATGGCAGCTCTGATTTCAATTATTTTACATGCACTTTTTTTCCACAGTCACAAGATACTCATTGCTTAAGGATTATCATAGTCCATAAAAGAGCAAACAAGGTACTCAGTCCTCCTGGAAGGTCCAGGACTCTAACGCTACTTCCAGTTTAGTGATCTGGATAAAAGATACAGTGGCCAGCATGGTGAGGAGTACTCCCAGTGAATGGACATTCTTTCAGCATGACAGAGAAGCCGGGTAAGAAAAGCTTTTGTCTCATCTTATTGTGTCTTGTTTTTCATGTTTGGCTTTTGTCTCTTGGAGGTCTGCTCTTTTCTGAAGCGAAACAGAGAGGGAGTGGATCTGTGGGAGAGGAAACTGGTTGGGATATATTGTATGAGAGAAGAATCTATTTTCAATGAGAGAGAGAGAGAGAGAGAGAGAGAGAGAGAGAGACAGGGAGAGAGAGACAGAGAGACAGAGAGAGAGACAGAGAGACAGAGAGAGACAGAGAGAGACAGAGAGACAGAGAGATAGAGAGAAATGTTTTCAGCTGTGGGCCCTGGTGGTCTACACTGTTAATTCCAACACTCAGGAGGCAGAGGCAGGAGGAACTCTGTAAGTTCAGGACCAGCTTGATCTATATAGCGAATTCCGGGTGGGCCAGGGCTACATACTGAGACCCTGTTCCAAAAGCAAGGAAGAGAAACTTTTCAGCTTAAGAGACTTTGGTATCTTTCCAGTGGACCATCTTGGAGGATACAAAGGACAAGGTGTTTTCTTGCTGCTGTGTCTCACTCTTTAACATGCAAATTGGTTTGTTTAAAGTTTAATGAATCTTAGACAACAGCAAGTTACTTTAAGCAGTATACTTATGACAGAAAAGTCATATATGTGGGCATAAATATACATTTAAATGCGTATTTGCATATATTTAAATAGTTAAAATTTGGCCTGAGTAGATAAGACCGAAGAGCACTTGCTAGGCAAGCATGAGAGCCCGACGTCACGTGCTTAGACTCCATGTAAAAACCCAGTCTGACTACAAATACTGCAACCCCGCTGTGGGCAGGAACCTGTTGGTCCCTAGAGCTTGCTGGCCTACCAGCCCAGCCTAATGGTAAGCTTCCGGTTTAGTGAGAGATGCCATCCCAAGGCAACAAAGGCAGAGAGAGACAGAAGAGGAAGACTCTCCAGATCTGGCTTCCACATGCGTTCGCATGCGTACACGCCCACACACAAACCTGCACAGAGGTAGGGAAAGCAGTACCTCCCAGTGTTTCTGCGTCAGGATCCGCCTGGAGCCAAGTCCAGCGAAAGCAGGCAGAAAGCTGGGCAGGTGCCTCAGCTCTCGTCACAAGAAGCGTTCACTTGTGACATTAAGATTGCGTAAAAATTTAAAAAAAAAAAAACTTTATTTTGACAATTGACATATGCGAATTTGAAGCATTTGGAAATATTTCAATGGAAACTCCACCTTTCACCATTTATTCCTTTAGCTATAATTTGAGTTCCTTTAAATGGCATTATGTTTGGAAGAGCAGCCTTCCCCTTTTTTCATGGTGGGATCATTAGACAAGCCAAAGGCTTGTGGTTGGGAAGGATGCAGGAGAAGTAATGCTATTAAGGCTGTATTTGTATAGTACGCATGCCGGAGTATACACAGCATTTCCGTACGTGATGGGATCTAGTGCGGCAGCGGCCAAGGGGGCGAGTGTGCGACCCTTCCATAGAGATGAGGCAGCTTTGAACTCGGTACCCTTCACAGGAGTGGTCCTGCTCCTGCCTCGATGACAGAACTCAAGAAAAACAAGCCTGATTGGGATCAGAGAAACTTCCGGTCCAACGCAATCAATTGCAAAATTTCCTGAGAGATTTGCTTCAAGTGTGAGTCATATATAACAGAACTATGCTGAGTAATTAGCAAGTAGGCAGCGGAATAAGGGTGTTGAGATGGGGAAGAGAGATTTTTGTCATTGCAAAAATCAGTGCGACGGTGAGAACAAAACAAAACTCTGATTGCAGCTACGTTAGAGTTTGAATGACTGATCTACTCTGACTTTTCTCACGTTAATTTTTTTCTCTAAAGTAAGCTGAGGAGGGGCTTGACTTTATCATGCAAACTGGCGATTCTGGCTATGGTACTGGCACTTATTTAAAGCCAACTTTTCAGAACAGGGCTGAGAAAGGAAATGTGAAACACAAATCAGGTTCTCGCAAATACCATGCCCACAGGGTGCTCGCTCTTCCCCAATGAGAAAATGCCGGAGATTCCATTGGTCAGGAAGCCGACCCAAAGTGACTGCAGCATGAACTGATAATCTCCCTTACTAGGAATCAAGCAACTTCCTGGAGGAGGGATGATGACGACAGGGTGAGCAGCTTTGTTTACACTCCTAGGCATCTAAACACACAGCCCTCTGATGAGTCACAGAGGTTCTGCTCACAGCATTGGGTGAAGATCAGAATATGACAAAAATGGAAAATGGGAGATTTCAAGGCAAGCTTACGGTCACTCAAAGATCCCTGGAAGCCATTTGATCTTACCCCTTTGCTTCTCTCTCTTTCCCCCTCTCTTCCCTCTCCCTCTCCCCAGTGTGTGTATGTGTGTGTGTGTTTTCCAAGATAAGAATTCTTTTTTAAAAAAAAAAAGATTTATTTATTTATTATGTATACAGAGTTCTGTCTGTATGTATGCCTGCACTCCAGAAGAGGGCACCAGACCTCATTATGGATGGTTATGAGCCACCACGTGGTTGCTGGGAACTGAACTCAGGACCTCTGGAAGAACAGCCCATGGTGCTCTTAACCTCTGAGCCATCTCTCCAGCCCCCAAGATAAGAATTCTTATGAGACACAAAAATGCTCGAGTATTTGAAGATTTGGACAGGTCTTAATTTTACAAGCAAATTGACACAACTAGATTTGTGTGTGTGTGTGTGTGTGTTTAGAGACAGTTATTTTGCTCAGTTTCTCAGGAAATCCAACAAGTTGATTTCTCCCGTTAAGCACTGGTCACCGCTTTTGTGGCGTGGGCCAGCAGTCATCGTTTGGTGCAGGTTATAACGGCAGCTACTGGAAGCTCCGGTACAGTGAACAATATGTCCTTTGCTCCTGTAGCTGACCCTCACGTGGCCTGGTGTTGTGAGCAAGGGAAAGCCGAGTGTGTTTTCTATCACACATTTACTATTCCTATAAAAAGGTGATTGGGTAAAATACTTGTTCAAACTGCACTTCGCGAGGATTTCTATGCTTTCCTTCTTTGCATGTGACTATATTGGGGCTTTTCTTCAAATACTTAATTGTATTGGCATTAAAAAACTATCTCATAAACCAAAATAAAATAAAATAAAATAAAATAAAATTTATGAGAAAAAGGCCGCTGGGATATTTTTCTGCTAGTGGATTTCACTACATAAAGCAGTCCCTTATTTGTTACTCAATTTCTATTTATTCATTTATATTTTATTTATTTATTTATTTTGGTTTTCCAGGACAGAGTTTTTCTGTGTAGCTTTGGAGCCTATCCTGAAACTCACAGAGATCCGCCTGTCTCTGCCTCCCGAGGGCTGGGATCAAATGCGTGCGCCGCCACCACCGCCTGGTCATTTACATTTTGTTTGTGACAAGGTCTGATTAGGTAGCCTGGGCTGGCCTCGAACTTGTGACTTTCCTGTTTCAGCCTTCCGAGCGATGGATTGGTGGTACAGAACACCACATCTGGCTCCTCATGAATGTTAGACTGATGCTACAGTTCAGTTCCTGGGCTAAGCAGAGAGCTGGGTGGATGCCCTCCAGCCTCGTGTGCCTCAGCATCTGTAGACAGTGTACGTGGTGCCTACTGACACAGATGAGTGAGTGAGATATCACAGGACAAATAAAACAGCCAGACCAGTGCCAGACTTTAGTCAGCACTCATGGCTGCTTTTGTGTTGAGCTCTGTGAGGATCTCAGTGGAAATGTCCAACTGTTCTATGTCCCTCACCTTTTGGGGGCTACTACACATAGCAACTCGCACACTAGCCACAGATCAGCTGTGCTCACTGCAGAGTCTGGGGTCGGGGGGGGGGGGGAACACAGTGTCCCCTCAGTGTTCATACGCATGGGAACTTGTTCCAGTAAAACCATGCTGACTTTCCCATCTGATTACGGCGAGGGCAACTGCAAACTTCAGTTGCTATGGACAAATTTTACAAGATGTATTTTTTTAATTCTGAGTGTGTGTGTGTGTGTGTGTGTGTGTGTGTGTGTGTGTACATGCACACATGTGCTCGTGCAAGCATATATACACATACATGAGCATGTGCACTTGTGTGTGCAGGTATCTGGACTGGCCAGAAGAGAGCATCAGATCCACTGATCCACACCCACAGGCAGTTGTGAGCTACTTTATGTGGGTGCTAGAAACCAAACTCAGGTCTTCTGGAAGAGCAGCAAGTGCTCTTCGCCCCCTACAAAGTCCTCCGTAATCCCTCTGTGCAATGTTTTCAGCCCCCAGACTGTTTTTTTTTAAACTAAGAAATATATTTTAAAAATCACAATAAATATACACTTATGTCTTTTAAAATAAAAGTTTTATAAAGAGATAACTAGAATGATAAATATGTTCTTGATTTTTCCGTTCCTTTTTAAAGGTTTCACATTTTTAAAAATGTCATTTGAAGGCCAGGTGTAGTGGTACACACCTGTATTCCTAGCATTTGGAGGCTAAAGCAAGAGGATTACAAGTTCAAAGCCAGCCTGGGCTACATAGTGAGTTCAAGGCCAGCCTGGGCTACATAGTGCATTCAAGGTCAACCTTGGCTATGGAGTACAGTCACAAAACAAAATGAAAAACTCTGTTTTGAGAGCTTTTAAAGTGATTTTTCAACAATGAGTTATAAAAAACATTGTAATAAACTAGATTTCAGACAACGATAATACTATATATACTTGGGTACTGTGGGAATAGGTACAGGCTAAACATCTGTGTCCCTTTAAAAATCCATGCATTTGAAATCACGAGTCCCAGTGCGGTAGTTTTAGGAGATGTTGCCTTCATTCTATTGTTATCGATTTGGGTAGAGAGGTCATGAGGTTCCTGTGAGGACCAGAGTAAGGGGATGGACTTCTGTGAGTAGGAAACAGGAGCTTGCCAGTCACTGAAGCGACCTTAATCTTAAAACTCTTAATCTCTGTAACTGCGAGGAATGAATTTCTATTATTTCTAAAGCCATTTGGCCAGTGGCAGTTTGTTACAGCATCTTGAGCAGTTTATACAAAACAGTGCTGGGACGACTCAGACTAAGAGTGACGGCTCCTATGTACTGGGCCTGGACTAGTCACAGTGCCTTCATGTTTCTTTAGAAGGTTAGGCTACAGCTCCTTCTCGGCCTCAGTTGGGCTGATGTCCCCTGGGGCTGGAATGATAACACAGACCCTAAATACCCCACACCAGGAAGGAAAGTACTAAATTACCAAATTGGGAGTGAAAGATGGGCTTGTAGGCTGTCCAGACAGAAAACCAGTTTTACTAGTCTGGCCTCAGGCTAATGAAGGAGTTGGGTGGAGGCAGCCTGAGGGCTGTGTTGTTGGATATCTGCCCTTGAGGAGAGGCTGGTTCACATTGCCTTCATCCTCACTTAAATGAGAGGGGCTCCAAAGGACCCTTGGTGGGGGGGCGGTCTGAGTCTCTGGAACTTAAGGATGCACGGGAAGGGAGTGACCCCTGAAGCCAAGTGGCTCTGGGAGGGAGCCTGCCAGCATCAGTATAAGGAATTCCATCAAGACAGTTTGGCTGGTGAGGAACCTTCACAGAGAATGCAATCTGAGGACTGGAGAAGACAGGCCAGAACAGTGGCTTGCAGCTAGAAGGAGGGGCGGGGGGTGGGGTGGGGTGGGGTGGGGTAGAGGGCCAAGAAGAGGCCAATTCTGTGCCCCTCCACTCCACGAATGTCCCAGCCAGGCCCTAGGATACAGGATGGGTAGGGTGGGAAAGGCCTTATACGAGTTTAGATTACTGTACCGGGCAGACTTTTAATTACTATAATGATCAGTTTCTGATGGGAAAACCTCTCTCTTTGTACTTCTGCAAAGTGATGAGATTGGCTGGAATTCCACCCAGCACAGGGAAAGAAGAGACCACAAGGCAGGGGTTTGCTGAGGAGGGAGGAAACATGGTGTTCATATGGACTGTGGATTCTCTGGGTTCTACATAGTCAACGTTTACTGAATACATTACACATCTAATCCTTCCAATAACTCCATGATGTAATTGCTTTGCTATTTGCTTTTTACGGACAGGGAGACTGATGCTCAGAGGAGAGTTAAGTCATCTATAGGCAAAGTTTCACAGACAGTGGCTGGCCAAGCCAAAGTTGAAGCCCAGGCAGTCTCCTGGGGTGTGTAAGCAACACAGAGTCAAAGTTAAAAACTCAACCAGGAGTCAAAGTCCTGGCTTCCATTTTATATATCTGTTTTAACTCAGGACATATGTACATATAGAATATGTAGGTAGATTTGCTTATATATCATAAATCTATGTAATTTAAAGATAGGCCCTCAATACAAGCATTAGGCTTGGGAGATTGTATATACTTTAGTGTGTACACCAACAGATTCGTGAGGTAGAACTTTGTGATTGTGTGCTCTCCTTTAGAATTTGTCAGGGCTTGAGGGATAGTTTAGCAGTTAAGAACAATGGCTGCTCTCCCAGAGGGCCTGGGTTCAATTCCCAGCACCCGCATGGCAGCTCACAACTGTCTGCAACTCCATTTCCAGGTGATCTGATGCCCTCACACAGACACTCGTGCAAGGAAAACACCAATGCACGTAAAATAAAAATAAATGAGTTATTTAGAGTTTGTCACCACAGTCTCAGGAAACTAGGGACTCCCTGTCTTTTGTCTGGACCCCTTTTGCAGAACTGGTGATCAAACCCTAGGCTTTTCCCATGCTAGGCAAGTGCTCTACCACTGAGCCACATCCTCAACTGTCAGAGATGGTTTTGCGGGAAGATGGAAAGAAGGGGAGGTTTAAGCTGAAATAGGAATGAAAGCTTCTTGGCGTGACAGGGCTTGGAGACCTTAAGGATAACTTTGGCACATGTGAAGAGAGCTAGAAATAAAAGATAAACTCAGACATAGTGGAGACTGTTGAATAAGGGCTTTTTCTTTTTCTTTTTTTTTTTTTTTAACTTGGCAGTATTTTTCTGTTAGTTATTTTTTTTTTAAAAAAAATTGTGTGTACGTGCTAAGGGCCATTTGAGGGGTCACGTGGAAACCTGCTACTGAAGAAGCTTTCTTATACACACACACACACACACACACACACACACACACACACACACGAAAGAAATCAAAATGGAGTCACAAAGTAATAGGGGGAGACAATACCTCAACTAGACGTCTCTCACCCCCAAGTGACAGATGTCTAGCACCATTCCAGTACCAGGATGGATTGCATCTAGTTGAGTCAGCCAAAGGGGCCCCACAGACACCTCTGAACATCTCTGGCTGTTGTCAGGGCTATTGGTTACTCTCCACAAACTGATGGCACGGCTCGATTGCTAAAGACAATGCTTACATATCTCACTGAAGATGGAGAAGTCGGACCCGTGCCTAGCTAGAGCCTTCACCCCTATTGACAAGTGCTCATGGTACCAGAAGTTACTCTGCAAACTCCCAGAGGAGAAAGGTAAACACCAGTCCAGCTACAAATCCTGTGATCTACAATGGTGACCTCTCTCCATAACATGCTGGTACATTCGTGGCACAAACTTGTAGGAGTAACCAACCATTCTCTAGTTGGATTTAAGGTCCACTGCATGAGATGCAACCCATGCCTAGCATTGCTCAGGTATCCAAGAACCTGAGACTAGACAGGCCATGGGCTTAGGAGAAAACCAAATACTGTTGTTCTACTAAAGGAACATAGAATAAAATAACTCTTAACATTCTGCGATACCCATAGATCAGTGCCCAGCTCGGTCATCAGCAGGGAAGGTGCCTCCTGCAGTAGTTGAGAACATATACAGAGACCCACGATTGGACAACGTGAGAAAGTGAGAAACTTTGGAACTCTCAGTCCTAAGTACGATGTCTTCATCAAACCCCTCCCCTCAGGGTTCAGGAAGCTGTGCGGAAGAGGAGGCAAAAAGATTGTAAGAACCAGAGGGAGTAGAAGACTTCAAGGAAACAGTGTCCTCCAGATGCAACAGCCTGATGTCATATGAACTCACAGAGACTGTGGTAGCACACACAGGACCCACACGGATTCAAGCCAGACAAGTCTCAGTGCTGAGAGGGGGTAGGAAGGGGCAGTTAACATGCGCTCATAACCAAGAAGCTATCTGCAATTGACATTACCTGCAAAGGAAAAATTAGCTTTCTCTAGTGGAGTCTCACTGGGTATGCTAATCACACTTAAGGGTAGGCCCCATGCCTGCCCAGCAGTAGACAGCCAACGCAGAACGAACTCAATGGCATTTTTGTGGACTTTTTGTCTCATATTGCTTTGGGAGCATTTTTTTGTCTTATTGGTCTTTTGCTTGTATATTATGGTTTCTGACTTTTGTGTTTTTACGTTTGTAAGTGTGCATCTCTCTCTCTCTCTCTCTCTCTCTCTCTCTCTCTCTCTCTGTATGCGAGTTCCTTGTGTTTTGGGCTTTAGTTGTTTGGTTTGTTTTCTAAAGAGAGAGATAAAGAAAGGGTGTGGAGCTGGCTGGGTAGGGAGTGTGCAGGATCTGCGAGGAACGGGAGGGTGGGAAAAGCATGATCAGAATAGATTGGAGGAAAAAAATGTTTTCAACTAAAAGAAATTGTGTGTGTGTTGGGGAAGCATTCAGGTGCCACAGCGCTTGTGTGACGCTGAGATGACAGCTTTGTGGAGCTGGTTACCTCCTTCTATACTTTTGTGAGTGAGTTCTAGGGAATTCAGATTGTCAGGTTTCTGCACATATGGAGCCATCTTGCCAGTTCCTCTGTCAGTTCTTAGTTATCCTCAGTTCATGAGGGAACAGGTCAAAGGTTATAACGTGTTATAAGTGTAAGGATTCGGTCCTTAATTACATCATCAGCCTGTGACAGCGTCCCAGCCTAAAAAGCGGGTGGGCCCTCTGTGCATCCCTCTCTTTCCTTTCCGCTCCTTCCTTCCATCTGTCCTCTCCCCCCTTCTCTCTTTCATTTCGCTCCTTCCTTCCGTCTGTCCTCTCTCTCTCTCTCTTTCTCTCTTTCTCTCTCTCTCTCTCTCTCTCTCTCTCTCTCTCTCTCCCTCTCCCTCTCCCTCTCCCTCTCCCTTTCTCTCCCCCTCTCCCAATAAAGCTCTAAAAAGGTAACCATGGCTGTGATTCTTCCGATCAGCACTCTCCTCCGCTGGCATGGCTCCTGTGGGCGGCGGCCAGCCATGAGGAGCAGCATGACATTTAACCATGTTCAGAGGAAATTGGAAAGGGTCTAGCCTCTGCTCTGCGTCCAGGATGAGGCATGGTAAGGAAGTAAGGATCAAGGACATCTCCTCTGGTACCTAAAGGCCGTGGGATGTACCACTCTGGCTCTCCATCAGGCTGAGATGCCAATCTCTGCTGGAATACAGGATCTTCTGTGTTCTGAGATACACTTGGAATTGTGTCCAGGTGCCTGAGCCAGGGCTGCAGCTGCTGCATGCCTGAGCACACAGTTCATCCTTTGGGGGAAAGGGACTGCAACTTCTGGGTGCCTGAAGCCATCCTCCAGGGGAAGTGGCTGCAGCTTCCACAGAGTCTGCTTTAAGAGTTCCCTGGTTCTCCCAGATAAGAGTGGCGTCCTGTACGTTTATGAGCATCAACCCTCATCTGCCACAGAACTGATCTTGGGAAGGCAAAGGCACTATTTAAGGATATTTCTATGATAAACCATTGCTTGAAAAGAAAAAAAAATGTACTTATCTCTCATGTACCCATTCTCCAGAAGACATTTTTGTTAACAGTTTTTTTTTTTTTTTTTTTTTTTTTTTTTTTTTTTTTTTT
>CABHPQ010156093.1:0-14850 GCA_902168405.1 Peromyscus aztecus
TATAAATACACACATGCATAACATATACACATGTGAAGAAAACCTGATTCAAACATGAATATATATGCAAATATCACTAAAATATGTAAACATTTTACATTTAATTTACACAGTACAGAGACTATATACTTGCTTCAATCTTGTTGCTGTCAATCAAAAGTAATAACAGGTTCTCCAATTTGTTGTCCCATGACATATAACAGATTGACCACTCACAGAGATCCTCCTGCCTCTGCCTTCTGAGTGCTGGGACAAAAGGTGTGCACCACTAGGCCTGGCTAGAAAGAAGTTACTTTAACACAAAGAAAATTTAATAGCATGTGCCTTATAGGAGGAAAGTTTTATTAACCTAGAGTCATACAATCTCTCAATGTACATTAAGTATTCTTCAAAATAACCTCCTTTAGAGCCTCTTTATTTATAACTATTAAGTGTCCAGCCGTGCTTCTTCAGAGAACTAAATCTTTGGCTACCACAGTTACTCCACTAGGAGAATAAGGATTTTTACATTTTTAATAAGAAGCTTTGAGGCCTGGGGAGATGGCCCTGTAGGTAAGAGCATGTATTTTGCAGAAACCTGAGTTCAGCTTCCAGCACCTATGTCAGACAGCTCACAAGTGCATTGAACTTGAGCCCTGGGGATCTGAGAGCCTCTTCTGCACTATGAGGGCACCTGGACTCACATGTACATTTCCACACATATACACACATACTTTTAAAAAAATAAGTAAATAGAAGAAATGTGGTGGCTGCGGGGAATGGCTCTATCTGTAAAGTTCACACTATGCAGGCATGGGAACCTAACTTTGGATCTGCAGCCAGGCTGACGGTATGCATCTCTAAACCCAGTGCTCAGAAACAGAGATAGGCATCCCTCTCAAGCTCACTGGCCAGCCAGCCTAGATTGGTGAGCTCTGGGTTCAGTGAGAGACCCTGTCTCAAAAAAAACAAGGTGAGAGAGATTAAGGAAGACACCCACTCTGCTGGGTACCGGCTCCTTTCTGTCGAAATGGGCAAGTTCATGAAACCCGGGAAAGTGGTGCTGGTCCTGGCTAGACGCTACCCCAGACGCAAAGCCGTCATTGTGAAGAACATTGATGATGGCACCTCAGTCCACCTTTACAGCCATGCCCTGGTGGCTGGAATTGACTGCTGTCCCTGAAAAGTGACAGCTGCCATGGGCAAGAAGAAAATTTCCAAGAGGTCAAAGATCAAGTCCTTTGTGAAAGTTTATAACTATAATCACCTCATGCCCACAAGGTACTCTGTGAACATCCCCTTGGACAAAACTGTAGTCAACAAGGATGTCTTTAGAGACCTAGCCCTGAAACACAAGGCCAGGCAGGAGGCCAAGGTCAAGTTTGAGGAAAGATACAAGACAGGGAAAAACAAATGGTTTTTCCAGAAGCTTTGCTTTTAGGTATATTTTTGTTCCATCATTTAAAAAAAAAAAAAAGGAAGGCACCCAATGCTGACCTCAGGCCTCTACACACACTTGCATATATGTGCATTCACATACATGTGGACCCACAAACAGGTACACACAATGACATGAACACGTACATTCTTCACATACATGCACATCTATGGATAAGGAAAAGGACTATATCAATAGATTAATACTGAGGGGGAAAGTGTTGAAAGAGAAATGATCAGAAGAATATAGAATGGTTGCTGAATGTTGCTATCTTTTCATATGTTCTCCTTTGTGGTCAGATGAAAGGATGAGTAACAGCATTTATAAATATTTGAGTGCATGCACTGCACAGTCAAAGGACCCAGACACAATCTCTTCACTTTTCTATTTGAAATAAAGCATAATATCATCTGCCAATACCAATAAGAAAGGAGGCAGGAAGAAAGTGATGAAGGCTGGAACCTGCAGGTTTGGGGAGAGGAGCCATGTAGAAACATGCAAACATATTATCCAGGATTGCAAAGAAATACTATACATTAGTGGTGGCCCGTGTATGCAGAGCTGTGCACTTATTTTTAGCACTGCCATCCCTAGTACACATTAGGAATTTGTGGTAAGGAAATACCAGAAAATAGGGGAAGGACAATATTGAATGTTCTAAAAAATAAAGGCTGGGACTGGTCTTATGTGGTCTAGACTGGTTAGAGAAAGAAACAATTCTACTGGACTGTGAGCAAAAGGAGAAAGAAGGATGCAGACAGCAAATTTCAGTGTCCTCAATGAAAACATCCAGATACAAAAAGGAAAAGCCTGAACACAAAAGAACAACAGTCAGACTTTATACTCAGTGTCAGCTCCCCAAATTTGATCAGGCTAAGGATGAAGGTAAAACTTGGAAGATAATGAAGGTATGAAAAACTAGCTGATTTGGATCTGCAGGCAGCAGGAAGAGAAAGCCACTGGGCTGGGCTTTGACTTTTAAAAACATAAAAGCCCACCTCCAGTGACACACTTCCTCCAACCACACCTCCTAATCCTTTCAAATAGTGCCACTCCCTAGTGACCAAGCATTCAAATCCATGAGCCTATGGGGGCCATTCTTATTCAAACCACCACACAGGGATTCAAGGAACTTTAAGATGTTTGTATCAACTACCTTCAGCAGTGGTTTCATACACCCAGATCTCTGGGATGTATAGATGAAAGTCCTATGAACACATGAAGCCTAGCTCATTATTCTCCTAAACTTTGCTTTTCCCTTTCATCTTAACCCACATCAAATGTGTCTCTGTGTCCTATAAACAGATGCTTCTCAATACTTGGGAATTCTATCCTTTCTCTGTACTCCCTCACTATCTCTGCATACCCTCATCCTCCTCCCTGACCCAGCTACTCTCCAGACCTCAGCCTTGAAGGACATTTCCTCTGGTGTAGATTATTAGAAAAGTAATCTGGAATTAGGACAAGCTTTTGTTCCTAAGCAGGTTTTTAAAATTAAAATATAATTATAATACAACCCTGGTTAAGATGTTCATGATTCCCTTTTATTCAGAGTATATTCAAAAGTCCTAATATGTCGTATTTGGCTCTCTTCAGCCTACTTCTCCAAAGTAACCTGGTGAGCACTCCTAATACTGAGGCTTTTGGAGATTTCACGCAGCTCTGTCTTATTTGTTATGACTCAAAGTTATATGTTCTAGCTTAAATATGGACCATCTGTCTAAGATTAAAACATCACCTATCTGTGTTCCCCCAGCCTTCACTACATGTCCTTGCCCTATGTATAAATCAGCCCTATAAAGAGCAGGAGCAATCACTGTTGAAAACTTTGCCTTTAAGAACTGTGTCATAATAACTACCTATTGCAAGCTCTAAAGTCAGTACCAAATACACAGCAATTACTGATTACGTGGTAATTTATTACTGATAGTCAGTAAACAGCCGATAAATAAACAAACATCAGAGAAATACAGCTCTACCCAGGCTTTCAAGATTTGCAAAGTCCTTCCCCAGACTTGGTAAATTAATACCAGGATTCACACAAAGCCACACACCGCAGCAACACTATGAATGGACACCACGTCCTACTGTCACTTCAGACCAGCCTGAAGTCACTGGGGGCTCAGCAAGGGGAGAGTACAGAAACAGTCTCAATGGAAATGGGAGAAAAGAAAGCTGAAGTTTCACACTGACTCAAAGACAGAATTGATAAGTAATCTACGGTAAATTAATATGTACTCTTCAGACCATCTCAAAGCTCATGGGGCTACCTTGTAATAAAAATTGGATTTCTAAATAGACCCAGTTTAGAGAAGGATAAAATTTTAGTACAGGAACTATGACATCCAAAAATTAGACCCAAGGAACAATTCTTTTTTAAAGAATGAGTAAGATTTAGCAGCTAATGGAAAACAAACACAGAATGGTACACCTGATATATATAATCAAAATTGTGGGGTGATTTGGCAGAAGACATCATTGTACATAAGAATCCCTCCAAAAAAATCTATGCTAGAAATTTCTCTCTCACACTCTCCATAACTAGTAGAAGAGAAAATTACTAGCAGAGAGTAATATAAAGTCTTAATTCTTCATATCTGCCAAATATATACTAAAAGAGAGGATCCTGAGAGGGAATAAAGGGAGGAGGCTAAGAGCCAAGCCTGGCAGAAAGGAGATATCTGGACTTGCAGGCTATAAACTCACAGAGAGAGCAGAGAGAAGCCTTTTTTGAGACCAGAGAGATGCTGCTCAAAGTGCCTAAGCTCAGTTCCTCCCTGGCCTTCAATATCCTGGGCCTTGAAGGGTTCATAGTAATTTAACATTGATTGCTTATCAATTCTATCTTTGAGTCCATGTGAAACCTCAGACTCTCCACAGTGTTTTCAGCAATCTCTCTAAACATTACTGTAGCAATAACTCACATCGAAGGGCTTGTTTGCAGCACCCCCAGTCCCCAGCACATGCCTGCTTTAGACCCCAATTTTGAACTACCTGAGAACTAATAGCTCTTCTCCCTCTCTGTCCTATGCACTCACAAAGATACTCAGATCACCATTCCTTGCTCAGAACTATCTGGCAGCCACTCATGTCACTAGAAATCACTCAGTATGGCTTTCTGGCTGTTATTATGTGGACCCTCAGCCCTCATGTTCTGTGCTTGCTTTTACTCTTGCCTTAATTCTCTCTCCCTCCACTCAGAAGTATTCCCCCCTTCTTGTGATACTTTGACCCCAGGGTTATCCACTCCTTCAAGATAAGAACATATGGAATAAGGTCTTAGTGCTTTGCAAGAAGAAGTCTCTTTTTGTTCCTAAGTGGGAAAACAAAACAAGATCTCACTAATCTGGCAAAGAACAAAGGCATCTTCTCCTATGGGTCTTAACCAAGGAAAATTATTCAAGAGATAGAGCAGCTGAAAGAGTAATGCATTGTAAGAACTGAAAGGATGCATTCTCTTTCTTGTCAAAATGGAAAGAACAAAACTGAGAGACTCCACTGCAATACTGAAAAAAAAAAGATTAGGGAATCTCTTTGAAAAAAGTTAAGTGTCAGGAAAAAGCCTGAAAGTTCTTACTGCGACAGAACAGCTCTTCCTGGAGGTCATCCAAAAGAAACACTGGGAATGAGAACAGATGTTTATGAGTAAAATGTACATCTCAGATTTCAAAAGCATCTTCTATATTAACATAGTATGGTAGCTTACATCGTGTATCCAAATCTTCCAGCTCTCTGCCTTTTACTTTATCTGCCTTGAAAATCTAAGCATGGGTCATCCAGGCTGTCAGCCTTCCCTGTCTCTAACACAACTGAACAGGTGTCCTTTGCAGAGCTGTCCCTCAGAGCACACAGATTCTCCATAAATTCATCATCGCCACCTTGCAGGTGCCCTTAGTGGTCTCTGGGAAGCTGACAGCAGCCAACACGCCCTAAACAACACTGACTTTAATGACTCATGATTCTTTTCCCAACTATGACCTACTTCTCCCCAGAGCCACGTTCTCTTTCCTCTTGATCTTCACCCAGGATAATTTCATCCACACCTAGAACTGTCTCATGGAAATGACTGTGGCTCTACATCTTACAGCCAACTGTGCACTCCAACAGTCATTAGGGATGCATCAATTCACCAGTCCCAAGATAGAAAACACAGCCTTTTCAGTGTTGGTCTTCTTATGATGCTGTCTTCACTCATGGGAATCTCACATCACGAGTTCCATCACTATAGTAATTTAAATGAGATACCCTTATAAGTCTCAGGTATCTGAATATTTGATAACCAGTTGGTAGCTATTTGAGGAGAATAAGGAGGTGTGGCCTTGCTGGAGGAAGTATGTTGCTGAGGGTGGGCTTTGAGGTTTCAAAAGACATTTCAAGTAGGCTCTCTGCTGTTCCAGTTATCTATCTGCAGGTCTGCCTGCCTACTGCCATGCTCCCCTCCCATGATGGTGATGGACTCTTACCCCTCTCAAACTGGAAGCCCTAAATAAACTCTTCCTCCTGTAAGTTGCTATGGTCATGGTATTTTTGTCACAGTAATAGAAAAGTAAATAATACAATCAGCATTTCCAACTTTACTTATTAAACAGTTACTGAATGTGGCAGGTCTTTCTACCCCTACTGTGTCACATTAGAACAAGCTATCATTGCTTTCTGGATTCATTAAAGTCTTCAAAAATTCCACCTCATATGCCTCCTGACTCCGTCTAGTGTATCTGCCACACGGAAGAAGGAAAATGTTTATGAAGTACAAATCTATTACATCTCCTCCTTTTTAAAACCCTTTGAGATTTCTGTTGTCCTTGAGGTAAAGATAAAAAAAATACCCAACATACCATGCAGACTTTGCCACAGCTTCATCCCATCCAGTACACTGAATTCCATTTAGTGCCAGGGTATGCCCAGTCCTCCCAGCCTATAAGGCCTTGCCCCGGGCTGTTTCCTCTGTCTAGAACTTCTCTTTCCCTTCCACTAAACTTCAGTCTCAGTTTGTGTCACCACTTCTAGGAAGCCTTACCCAACCTGTTCAGTCAGCCCCTGACAGACCCGTGTCTTTGTCTGCAAATACACTGGTTTCGGTTTATAGGATTGTGATATTAGTGGTTTGGTTAATATCTGTTGCATTGCCACATTATGGCTTAGAGGGAGCAGAGACTCAGGCTGCTTCTTTACCAGTGCACGACTTGACATATAATGTAAAATGTGTGAATTAAAGAAGGGAGACTTGGGAGTCAATTGCCTTGTTTGAATTCCAGTTCCATACTTAGTACCCAGCAGAACTTG
The DNA here is from genome assembly GCA_902168405.1 of Peromyscus aztecus. Lineage (NCBI taxonomy): Eukaryota > Metazoa > Chordata > Mammalia > Rodentia > Cricetidae > Peromyscus > Peromyscus aztecus. Next base: position 6,701 of record CABHPQ010156093.1, read on the forward strand.
TGCTGTTTACCAATGGATAAATAAAATAATAAATAATTTATAATTAAGGGATTAATTAAATTAATTAATTAATTAATTAAAACAAATAAATAATAAAATAATTAGGCTGCTTATATGGTAAGTGTGATTATTAGGTAATATAATCTATGCAAAGCACTTAGAACAATTTCTGTGACAGAATAAATAAGCATAGTAAGGTAGTTAGCAAACATTTTAACCATTAGGTCAACAGAGAGAGATTCAGGACAGTCAACAAAACTACACAGAGAGACCTTGTCTCGAAAAAAGATCAAAAAAAATTTCAGCATGTATTATCTATTTTACATTTGTATTATAATAAAATGTAGTAGATATTTATACTAAATATCAATACTCCTTAAAACTTATACAAAATCCAAGCTAATAAATTTAATGATGCTCACAAAAGGATCTTTAATGACATAAAAGTTATGCTATAATATTCAATAAGGGAAGCAGTATGCAAAACTAATTTTAAAGGATCTATTTTAAAGGTATCTCATAAATATTAAAGCATAAATGTGTTAAAATGTTCATCGTAACAGTGCGGTTTTGTAGTCATTTGGTATTTGTGTTGTGGTTTTGGGTTATCTGAGAACTGAACTCAGGACCATACACATAATAGGCAAGAACCCTCCCACTGAGCTGTATCCTCAGCCCCATAGTTCCTTACATGATTTTACATTGTCCTACATTTTCCAAACTTTTCAAATGCATTATTTTTATAATCAAAAGAAATACTTCCTTCTTCATTTTCATGTTAGAAAGTAGACCAAAAATGGGCCTGTTGGTATGAAAAAATAAACTCCCTCTGTAAACATCAACTCTCATTTTTTGTTTTGTTTTGTTTGATTTTGGTTTTCGTTTTTTGGGTTTTGGCGAGGGGGTTGTTTGTTTGCTTTGTTTTTTATAAAAAGCCATCAATATCCTTTAAGTTAAAACTGGAGAGTAAAGCAAAATTCCTATTCAGGGCCTCCACTAACTTTCTATAAAGTCTATATTCTGCCTTTCACAAGCTAGTTGTATTTGTTTTTAATTTCCCTTCAGGACTGTCACAGCTAATTTGACACATGGTTCCACTCACTGACTTCTTTCTTCTACTGATCTCCCTATAGTAGTCCTCCTTCTATTCAGTCTTTGAATTATCTAGGCACATACTGTCTCATCATGCCCTGTTAGAGTGAGTCAACGCTTCAACCTCTACATGATAAAACAGCCGTATTTGATATGTGTTGTCTTTATCTATGTAACTGTTCTGACCTACACAGCTAAAGCAACATACCCACCTTATCACCTAGTTTACACATCTATTATGCCACCTTCACCTGTGACTATGTCTCTGGCATGTATACATAACACAGACCGTGATGAAATGTCTCTGTATTTATTCTAGAAAAGGGACTTAAGTAGTAAGAGGGGGAGAAAGACACCACTTCAGCTCTGTCTTCTTTGGTATTAATTGTTTGTATTCTACTTTTGAAAAGCTTCATTCTGCACATAGTTTGATCAGTGATGACTCTTTAGGGATATACTTTGTTCCTACAAACTACTTTTTTCTGACTAATTCATCTAAAAAACCTAGCAATTGTTTTTCTCCAACTATGCAATCAAAAATTGCTTAGTCTTCCATCTTTACTCATTCCATTCAGCACTTGAATCACTATAAAATGCCTCATAACAATCATATTCTGACAGTATACCACTAAGACTTTGAAAATATTTCTTTGCCTACTTCCTAGTGAGTTTATTTCATTCATAACTCGGCAGCCAACTGTTCGGTTTCAAGTGTGTTCCCCAGGGGTATTTTCCTTTCTTTCCTTTTCTTGTCCTTCTGCTTTTTACACAAAGATCTTAAAAATATCATTTGTTTGTTTCTCTTTTCCTCTTTTTTCCCTTCATCATTTCTGCTATATCATCCTCCAATATAAAACTCTTTGGTCTCTCTGATTATTAAAACATCAGCACAAAGCATCTACCAGCTGTGGACATTCTTACTTTTGTAAACTCCTGTTTCTAAACATCAGACATTCTCCCACTTCTTACTGTTCTCCCTTTCCTTCACTTCCCGTATTCGTTTGCTCTGTCAGTCTATAAAGCTCACAAAACATGTGAGAACACACTCTGTGCTGTGAGGGCGACGTGTCCACTCTTTCCTATCCCTACTTTAAGAGATACTAATCTAAGAGCTTCTAATCTTCCTCCCTTCACTAAGTGCTGGACGTGACTTGCTTCTTATGAATAAAATATCACACCAGCAACGTGGACAACTTCAGACATTAAACCATTGCATTTCCTCCTAGGCTTCTATTTCTTAGATCACTTACTCTGAAGGAAGCCAACTGCCATGAAGTGAGGACATTTAGGCAGTACACATGGTAACAGATTTAGATTTTGTGCCAAAAACCTTGTGAGTGCACCATCTTGGAAACAGATCCTCTAGCCCCAGGCAAGTCTTGAGATGACTGCAATCCAGATGACTTGATTCCAGCTCATGGGAAACAACTTAAAAACACACAGCTGACTCCTCTCGACTTTGTAATCAACAGACCTTGGGTGAAATACTCCACATGTGCAGCTGTAAGCAGCTACATCTTCTGGCACATCATCTCACAGTTATAAATAACTAATATAGAGAGCATCTTTTTACTAAACAAATTAACAAACATGCTGATAATTCCCAACATCTAATAAGAATAGAGCTCTAAGTTTAAAAAAAATTCATTGTAAAGTGGAATGACATTGAAGACTGAGTTCTGCCTTCAACAGCTTACCGCTGAGTCAAACCTAACACAGTGTGAAGATCTGGAACTTTACTGAACACATGGCATTGTAATGTCCCAAATTACGTTTTAATGTTACCTCATCATCCCTAGCAATTAAGGAAATGTAAATTAAAACAACTTTGAGACTTCATCTCACCACAGTCAGAATGGAAAAGATCAACAGAACAACTGACAAACGCTGGTGAGGTTCTAGGGAAAGAGGAGCCCTCGTTCACTGTTGGCAGGAATGCAAATTGGTTCAGCTGCTCTGGAAATCAGTATGGAAAATCTTCAAAAAAATAAAAATAAATCCAACCAATACCTACGTATACCACCCAAGGATTTGGCATCCTACTCCATAGATATTTATTCACAATATTCACTGGTGCTCTATTCACAATAGCCAAGAAATGAAAACAATCTAGATGCCCTTCAATAAAGGAATAGATACTAAAAATGTGGTACATATACACAATAGAGTACTATCGATCTGTAAATAAAAACTAAATTATAAAATTTGCAGGTAAATGGATGGATCTAGAAAAGATTGTATTAAGTAGGATAGCCCAGTCCCAGAAAGATAAACACTGCGTGTCCTCTCTCATATAAAATTCCTAGCTCCAAATCTTCAGACGTGAGTGTATAGCATAGAGTAACCACAGAAAACAGGAAGAAATGTGGGGTGCTTGAAAGGGAAATAACAGGATAGAGGTAATATGGAAACCCAGAGAGAGAGCTTCTGCTGGAGAAGAGAAAGGGATGAGGGACAAGCAACACCCTTGGCCTGACCATAGACCCCAGTGTCAGACATGAGAAACTTCCTTTCAAGTAGTTGATCAGAATAGTCCAGTGACTTCCAAAACAATATAGACTACTGATGCAGCCCTTAGTTGCCTCTCAGAGGCTGAAGACAAGCCCCTGTTGCTGAAGATACAGCACACTTAGGATACAGGTCCCAGATGAGTGAAGCTTTATCTAACCTGAAAACCTCTTTCCTGCTGTCTAGCTTCCATGGTACTAGATAGAGTATTGCAAGCTTCCAAGGGAAGGAAACAAAAGTCCTTCATAGCTGCAATACCTATGAACCCAAACAACAACTGTAAGGTGCATTAAGTGGCATTTGAATGCTGGAGGTAACCAATAGCTGTCTAATTGAACTTAAGGCCCACTCAACAGGAGGGAAATCATGCTTGGTACAGAAAGCTAGCAAACTTACTTGGGGCTAGTGATGTCATGATCCTTAGAAAAGAGTCCCCTACCACTAGTTTGCTAGACCAACATAATCCCTTACTACATTCTAAATCTTATCTGTATACCCACAGATAAATGTATCTACTACCTCTCATCAAAGAAGTTTTTCTTTACAGCAAATGGAGATCATCACAGAAAACCACGACTGGACACAATGCTGAGATCAACCGATCCAGCCCCAGTAGATACACCAGCATCACAGCTCCCGCCATCTGTGGTTCAAGGAATATTACAGAAGAGGGGACAGAAGGAAAAGCAAGAATACCAGAAAGTCAGCTGTGAAACAGTCTCTCCTAGAAACAGCTGCATGAACAAGACTGAAAAAATAGGCAATAGCAATGGGCATGTTAACATGAAAGGGGGAAAATGGTGTGGATTCTCACCCCTAACCAAAGAACACAAGCAGCTATCAACTGCTGGAAGAATGAGAATTAGCCTCTCCAAGGACTGAACCCCTTATTACTTACCCAATACAAAGTGTCCAGCCTTGAACCTATCTTTACACATACAAACAACTGAAACAGACTCAGCAGGCTGTGTTCATATATTTGTGCATACATTTGCCTCTGTGTGTGTGTGTGTGTGTGTGTGTGTGTGTGTGTGTTTAACAATAGTAATCAAGGAAAAATAGTTATCAGTTTGATAGTGGGTGACACAGAGGAGGGATTGATGGGGGAAAGGGAAGAAGAAAAGTGATGTAATTCTACTTTAATTAAAATGTATAAAAGAATAAAGTTTACAATTTTTTAATTTTAAAATTCCATTTAAAAAATTCTAATTATTATAACTTCAGATATAGCAGAAGTTTAAGCATAAGATTATTCAAAACATATTGGCCAAAAAATAGTTACCAAAATATATTATTTATCAATAATAGCAGTAAATGTCTAGAGGCAAAAAATCAAAGCAGATGACAAGTTGTATACCTAAGGAAGTGTGCTTGCTAGACAAAGGAGAGAATGAAGGTAGAGAAGAGCGTAATGATTCAATGCACTGTGAGCCGTGAAGCACTGTGCTTTGGGACAGTATCTTGGAGTGGAGTAGGCCTGGGTTCTAACCCTAGATTTCCTGATCCTCAAGGAAAACATGACTAGATTCTATTTACAGGTACTGTGCTATGGGATGGTCTGTATGTCAAATTGCTCTGATTGGTCAATAAATAAAACACTAATTGGCCAGTGGCCAGGTAGGAAGTATAGGTGGAACTAACAGAGAGGAGAATTGAGAGAATTCTGGGAAGTGGAAGGCTGAGGAGGAGACACTGCCAGCTGCCGCCATGACAAGCAGCATGTGAAGATGCCGGTAAGCCACGAGCCACGTGGCAAGGTATAGATTTATAGAAATGGATTAATTTAAGATATAGGAACAGTTAGCAAGAAGCCTGCCATGGCCATACAGTTTGTAAGCAATATAAGTCTCTGTGTTTACTTGGTTGGGTCTGAGCGGCTGTGGGACTGGCGGGTGACAGAGATTTGTCCTGACTGTGGACCAGGCAGGAAAACTCTAGATACAGTACTGGATATGAGATCTGCATGAATCACAAAAGCTCTACGTTTATATGGGAAAGTGCTTCATCTGAATCGTAAAAACAAGTGAAGAAAAAATATCCCGGGGAATGAAAATTGTGATCTTACAGATATCTGAAATTGTAGTTATCTCTAACCCCAGAGATTGCATCTACTTCTGGAATGGCCTTGGTTCCTAGCAGTCTCAATTAGGAAAACGTCTCCTGAGGTATTTGGTTCCATATTAACCTTATATAATGGGAAGTGGCTTAACTATCCAATCTCAAATGTCTGAAAACATTTATCTCACAAGTTTTCTAAATGTTTCATAAAATGTAAAAGTGATATCTGAAGATATTGTTGGTAAACATTTTTTCAGGGATTGATGTTATCTCTACTAAGAATATCTAAATATTGAGCACCCACCCCAGTCCCAGTTTTATCATGCAAATGGCAGAGAAACAAAAGGCTAGTTCTCTACTTACCAAAATATTTGCCTCAATTTTATAGATGGATGGCCCATGACTTAACAGTGGTTCCAATGAAGATTTTTTTCAATGTATAATGGTATAAAAGCACACCATAGCCATTCTGTTTTTCATTTTTAGTACAATATTAAATCAATTATATGATTTATTTTAAATTATAAAATAGTTTTGTGATATATAAGTTGACTATTTGTAGGCTTAAATTCATGTTTTGAATACATCTCTGATATGCTATTTAAAGATATAATGTTTGGTAGTTTGGGATAATAAATGTAGTTTTGACTTCTACTACTTGGTCCCATGGTGAGTTGATCATGATGTAACCCCATTGTAAGTTGAGCAACATCTGTGTTAACTCTGTAGTCAGCAAAATCAGAAACATTTTCCTTTTGTTGCATTGACCTTAAATTTTATCCTTCTATTAGACGGAAAGCCATCTAAGTTAGAGAGAACAAAAATAACCCAGACAGAGCAAGTCAGTGGCTGCCAAAGCTGTTGAATTTAAGTGGCCTGGGGAAAGGAGGGGTCAATGGTTTCTTGTGACCCTTTCAGCTTGTAAACAGAAATAAAATAGGTCCCTAGTCCTGAACTCTTTTAAACCCTTTACTCCTCCAGTCATTACACTTCCTCACTTTTTTGTTATATCACAGAAGCATAATGACATCATGGAACAATGAAGGGGGATGGGAAGTAGAAAAACCTTTCATGTTAGAAGACAGCAAAGTCTGCAGTGTTTGCAAATAGGTGGGAACCAAAGAGAAAGCAACACATATTTTTAACCTGTGATTCTTCTGCTAGAAACTACAGACCATTTAATTCTCCCTTTAATTTCTCCTCATTCCTTTATATTCTGATTCTGTAAAGAAAATTTAAATATCCCAACTGGGTTGTTGATAACTTAAGTACTGGACCAAGCAATGTTTCATAAGCACAACTAATATGTCGATTAACATGTTCATGCACAACCATAATAGCACTGACATCAAGAGATATGCTTGCTTACTAAATTAAAATGAATTTAACACAATAAGTTTAAATAATTTAAGTAATTGTCTTGAGACAACTCTTATTAAGTGTATCTCAATAAGTATAGTTGGTTCCTGCCATACTTGTGCCATTTAACTTTGAAAAGTCAATAGAGTAGTTATCAGAGATCCTCTCTAAGAAGCAAGCACAATGGAAGAGAAGAATAATTTTGGTGGTTAGATTTTAATACACCAACTTTGTCACAAATAATTTAATAGAATACCAAAATAGTCTTCTAAAAACTTGCTAATGCCTATCCATTTTATAACTCTTAAATGAACTGGTGTTCATATAGTATATATCCATCCTCATATAGTATATATCCATCTTCATATGGTATATAAACATGTAGTGCTCATTTATATACATGATATACCTACTAGCCATTCACAACTGTCATCTATGACACTAGAAAGTTCTTTCTTGATTAAAGGATATTATATATGTAAATAAAATATTTCAGATCTGATGATGCCACACCCCAAAATACCTGGCAAGCATTTAATAAAATGACGGAGTACTTAACACAAATAAGCACACATAAACGTTAAAAGAACAATATAATATTGCAAGTATATTTAACTTTATTTAGTGTAATGGCTAATTTTTTATGATGATTTGATTGGGCTATGAGGTACTTTAGTATTTGTCTAAACATTATTTCAGGGTGGGGACAATGTTTGCATATTAAATTATGAGGACTGTAAGTGTGCTTCTTGATGGAACTGGCATTTGAGTTGGAGAATTGAGTGCAGCAGATTGCCCCAACTAATGCCAGTGTAGATGGGCATCATGTAATCCCCTGAAGGGAAAACAGAACAAAGCAGAGAAGAAGGAATGACCTGTTCTGCCTGTGTGAACTAGCACATAGGTCTTTTCATAAACCTGGCTCAAACTCTACCACATTGACTGCACTGTTTCTTAGATCTTGTGGGCCCAACTGAAACAATGGTTTTTCTGGGCTTCTCTAGCTTCTGGGTGGCAAGTAAAGGGACTTCTCAGCCTCTATTATCAAATGAGCCTTATAATAAATCTAGATAGATAAATAGATAGATAGATAGATAGATAGATAGATAGATAGATAGATAGATAGATAGATA
>CABHPQ010156093.1:22608-45385 GCA_902168405.1 Peromyscus aztecus
GAGAGATCTTTATACACCCTGCCCTGTATGAGATGCCTCTTTCAAATCCCTCCTCTCAGAGCTCAGGGAACCCCTCAAAAGAGCAGGCAGAACAAGTATAAGAGCCAGAGGGGATGGAAGACACTAAGAAAACAAGGCCCTCTATATCATCATGATCAATCACATATGAACTCACAGAGACTGAGGCAGCATTCACAGGGCCTGCCTGGCTTTGCCCCAGAGAGGGTCCTGGAGCTGAAAGGAGAAGTGGATGCATTTCCCATCCCTAACCTAGAAACATGCAAAAGGAAACAGTTTTCTCCAAGGGAGTCTCTCAAGAAACTAATCTTAAGGGGGTGCTGCATGCCCAGTGGGAGATGGCCCACGGAAAACACACTCAAGGGCATCTTTGGAGGTTCTTTGTCCTGTAATGTTGTGTCAGGGCATTTTTTTAAATTTTAACATATGTTTTATTTTTATTTTACTTTTTATTTATACATAGATATTTTTCTTTCTTTTTAACTTACAGGTCCATTGCATATATATTATGGCTTCCAGTTTAGTGAGGTAACCCAGACTCAGAAAGACAGACATGGTATGTACTCACTCGTAAGTGGATACTAGATGTAAAGCAAAGGAAAACCAGACTGCAACCCACAGCTCCAGGGAGGCTAGTCAGTAAGGAGGACCCTAGGAAAGACACAGGGATTGCCCAGTGATGAAGAAATGGATGAGATCTACAGGAGCAAACTGGGGGTGAGGGGGGTAAAGGAGGGCAAGGGGTGGGTGAAAGAGAGCTTAGGGGAGCGGGAGGTTCTAGCTGGATCAGGAACAGAGTGGGAGAACAAAGAAAGAGATACCATGATAAGTGAAAGCAGCATGGGAATAGGGAGAAGCAGAGTGCTAGAGAGGTCCCTAGAAGTCCACAAAGATGACTCCACTATAGACTACTGGCAAGGTTTGAGAGGGTGCCTGAGCTGACCTCCTGCGGTGATCGGATGGCTGAATACCCTAACTGTCATGAGAGAACCCTCATCCAGTGACTGATGGAGGCAGATTCAGAGATCCACGGCTGGGTCCCAGACAGAGCTCCAGGAGTTCAGTTGGCGAGAGAGAGGAGGGATTGTATGAGTAAGAGATATCGAGACCATGATGGAAAAAGCACAGGGTCAAATAGCCAAACTAGTGGAAACACATGAACTGTGAACCAATAGCTGAGAAGCCCCCATGGTACTGAACTAGTCCCTCTGGATAAGTGAGACAGTTGATTAGCATGAACTGTTTAGGGGTCCCCCAGGCTGTGGGACTGGGACCTGTCCCTAGTGCATGAGCCGGCTTTTTGGAACCTAGTGCCTATGGTGAGACACTTTGCATAGCCTTGGTGCAGGGAGGAGGGGCTTGGACCTACCTCAACTGAATGTACCAGGCTCTGCTGACTCCCCATGGGAGACCTTGCCTTGGAGGAGGTGGGAATGGGGGAGTCGGTTGGGGGAAGCCTGGGGGGGTGGGAGAAGGGAGGACAGGAGAATCTGTGGTTGAGATGTAAAATAAATAGAAAATCTCTTAATATAAATAAATAAATAAGTAAATAAGTAAATAAACAAAACAAAAATTTTAAATATGTTTTATTTTTATTTTACTTTATTTTATTTATACATATATATTTTTCTCTCTTTTTAACTTCCAGGTCCATTGAATATATATTATGGCTTCCAGTTTAGTGTTTTTATAGGATTCTTGGGTATGTGAACGAGTGGATCTCTGCATCTATATCTGTTTCTTGTGCCTTTTCTTGGGATCTTTTCTTTCTATTTGTTTATTTTATCCTATTCCAATGTATTAGTTTTTGTTTTATCTTATTTTATTATTATTCCTTAGAAGGCTGTTTTCTAATGAGAGCCATAAAGGAAGTAGATCATAGGGAACATGGGTAAGAACTAAGAATGGTGTAAGGGAAGCTATAATCAGGATATGTTGCGAGAGAAATGATAGCTACTTTCAATAAAATCAAAAAAAAACAAACAAACAAACAGGTATCTAAGGAAATGGGACCTCATGAAACTGAAAAACTTCTGCAAGGCAAAGGACACCACCATTTAGACAAAGCAGCAGCCTATAGAATGGGAAAAGATTTTTACCAACTACACATCTGAGTGAGGGCTAATATCTAAAATATATAAAGAACACAAAAAAACTGATCAAGAAAACAAACAACCCAATTAACATATGGGGTACAGATATAAACAGAATTACTGAACAAGGAAACATAATTGGCTGAGAAACACTGAAAGAAATGTTCAACATCCTTAGCTATCAGGGAAATGGAAATCAAAACTGTTTTGAGATTTCATCTTACACAAGTTAGAATGGCCATTATCAATAAAACAAATGACAGTTCACGCTGGTGAGGATGTGGAGTAAGGGGAACACTCCTCCATTGCTGGTGGTAATGCAAACTGGTACAGCCGCTATGGAAATCTGTTAGTTCCTTGGGAAGCTGAAAATAGATCTACCTCAAGATCTAGCCAAATCACTCTTGGGCACATACCCTAACGACTCCACATCCTACTACAGAGACACTTGCTCAGCCATGTTCACTGCTGATCTATTCATAATAGCCAGAAAACGGAAAGAACCAAGATGTCCATCAGCAAAATAATAAAGAAAATGTAGTACATTTTACACAGTGGAATACTACTCTGCCATTAAAAAAATTAAATCTTGAAGTTTGCAGGTAAACGGATGGAGCCAGAAAAAAATCATCTAGAGTGATGTAACCCAGACCCAGAAAGAGAAATAAGTATGCATTCACTTATATCTAGATGCTAGCTAATAGGTCTTAGACAAGCAAACTACAATCCATATTATCACAAGATTAGGTAGATAGTAAAGGACTAAGGGGTAGGGATGGATCTCCCCAGGAAAGGGTAATATAATAGATAGTTATGCAGAAATTCTCACGGAAACCATGTATGGACACTCTTGAGAAAAGAAGGCAGCATCAAAATGAATGTGGAAGGTAGGGGAAGAACTACCATCCAAAATCAGTTGAAGAAATTCAGCATAGAGAGGCAGTACAGCCTTCATTGAAGAAGCTGATGGAGTCACAGTAGGTAGTGTCACTGCTGTATGCTCAAGAGGCACCATTGTGGATTCAAGGACCCACACTGCACCCCACTGTACCCACCACTTCCCTGCACCTCACTCTCTTCTCCTGACCTCCAAACATTCACAGCCTTAATAGTCTAGCAAAAACTGTGTTTTAACAGGAAGAGAAGGAATTGATTTTACCCTAGTGGCAACCTCAGGGAAGCCTCAGAATTCATTACACTAGCTAGCTTATTTTACTTTGAGTCAGAATTTTATCCTCTCTTATACAGTGGGTTGAAAAAGAGATAGCTGCCAACTTTACAGAAACTCTCAACTGCTCCAAATTAAATAAGCAACTTCTTAAAAATGAAGTTACCTGATTATCACTGAATGCCAAAACCATTAGAGAAAACAGAAAAATTCATGCCAGAGAAAACAATAGGACAATGATATAATATGTGCAAATGTGCATAATTTTTGATTCAAGAACTTTAACAACCAGAAGTCTTTGGAGGAACTAGAATATGTACAAACATATACCATGTGAGAACAAGTGGAAATATTCTTATTAAGTAAGAAGTCTGAAATACCCATGGCAAAATCTTGAAGATTCTCCAATTATATGCATACACAAATACTTCACAGATATTATGAATAATTATGTAGAAAATTAAATCAAGAGAAAATGTTTAATTTTTAAATTAAATGCACATTTTAAAACATGTATGTATGAATACAGCAATATTTATGAATAATTCTCATAACACACATGACCTATGAAAATTCCATACCTACCTGTGGATGTTATATTACCTGTTTATGGTAACACATTTGTTAACTGAAAGAATAGTAAAGAAATAAAGCATTGTTGATATAGAGCCTGCTCCATCATGCTGTTCAGATTACAGGTAATTTTGTTTCCTTCTTCATTTATGTATATTTTCCACATAATCCTCAATGAAAAAAGGTTTTTCCAGAACTGATTAAATTTATATCAACCTAGTTATAATTACTAGTATGCAAACTTTTGATGGAGGGAATTTCTCAATCAACATTTCCTCATCCTAGTTGACTCCAGCTTATGTCAACTTGACAAAAAAACTAATCAGTATGCATGTTTTTAATCTAATAATAAAAATAAACCATCCAGTCCCACAAACAAAGTTTTCTTGATAATCCTTAGGCAATGAAACTTATAATTAACACTTCATTTGAATTAATAAGATGCCATATTGTTTTGCTTGGGGAAAGTAAATGGAAATATATCTAAAACTTGACCTCATCTGAGACATCTAGGCATTTTCAAAAGTAATTATTCAAATATAATTTTCACGAGATAATCAAAGCTAACTGACTGAGTTGGATAGCACTTTTGTGGCTAGCCATGACTGGCAGGGATGAATGAAGTTGCACTAACAAGAGGTGAGCCAAACGTAACTAGTATGTACTCCAAATATTCTCCTCCATTATTGCACTTACTAGGCTTAGACATTAAAGTTGCTGCAATTGCCATGTTTAGCAAATTAAATGTTTAAAATGTAAATAGTACCACAGTAGATTTGAAAAAGAACCAACCAGAAATTGCACACTGAATAAAGTTGGGGGAAAAAAACTTTTAAAAATATTTAAGTATAGTTAAAAGGTAAATTAAATTATAGAATTACAAAAATATGAGAAAAATGTAGAATGAAACACAAAGTGGAAAAGAATGAAACACAGAATGAGGATAAGATGCAAAGTAGAAACAATGAAAAGTTATAAGATATGTGAAGTTAAATTACAGGAGGACAAAAGAGAAAAAGCTATATTGGAAAAAAATGACTAAGAACTTTTCAAAATAATGAAAAGCATATTTTTCTAGTTGGATTTCTTTGCTTTGATAAATACCATGGCCAAAAGCAGCTGGGGTAGGAAAGGGCTCATTCGGCTGCAGGTCATAGTCCATCATCAAGGGAAGCCGCTGTAGGAGCCATAAGACCTGGACACAGCACACTGCTTACTGGCTCACCCTCCATGACCTTATGGAACCCAGCGCCACCTGTCCAGAGATGGCGCTGCCTACAATGTTTGGGATCCTCCTATAGCAATCAAGAAAATGCCCCCACAAACTTGCCTATGGGTCAGTACAATGTGATGGAGCCAACTCCTAAACTGACGTTCCCTCTTCCTGGATGACTCTAGTTTGTATCAAGTTGATAAAATGTAACTAGCACAACATTCATCCACACATTTAAGCAGCCTAATAAATTCCAGGCAGGAAAAATAGAATGAAATAAACAGAAACATCATAATTGAAATTAATAATAAAACTATGAGAAAAATCTTGGAAGTGGTTAGGAAAAGAAAAGCAGGTGTGGTTTGCTCCTGAGGAGAAGCAGCATGCCCATGCTTTGAACCTGGGCCAAGCCAACAGCCTCTCAGAGCAGCAGTGACAGTCAGCAAACAGCAGGGAGAACGTGAAATGCTGGGGGTGAAAGCCAGCATGCTAATTTGGATCCTACACACACTCAAAATTATTCAAGAGTAAATCTAGGATTGAAGTTAAAGCTGGAATAATATAAACCCATTGCAAAGGAAAGGCAAGAAGGTATTTTGAGCAGGAGGTAAATAGGATTCTCTCAAAGACCAGAGATCAGGGAAGAAATGGCAGCAATGAAATCAGAAGGAATTCTACCTATTTGTGTAACAGAGTAGTAAAGTCTGGGAGGTACAGAAGCAGTTAGGATTCATAACGAAACATTCTGAAATGAGGGTAGGAAAACAAACTCGAGGTTCTTACACTCCCAAGAAGTGTAAATTAATAATCCCCATAAAGCAAGCAAATTCTTAATGTTTAATCAGTTGTAATAGTAAAATTGTACTAAACTTTTTATTAAAATTGTCAAAATGGAATTATAAAAATCTTCAGATTTTAAAAAAGAAACAAAGAAAAGTGGGAAAGGAGTGCAGAGGAAGTAGAAATCCATAGTAAGACACTGATTAAGCCCAAATTATTCAACAATACATTAAGATAAATTAAATGCTACAACTTAAAAGACAGGTTTTCATATTGGTTGTTTCAAAAATGGAATTATATAATATACACAATATGTGTATAAGTTGCATGGGTTTAGAAAGGTTGAGAAGAGTGAAAACAAGCACATCATGCAAACACAAACCAAAACAAAACTAATACAGTGGTGGGAACAGCTGAAAAATCGAGTGTTATGTCTGTGACTCAGGATGTGTGAGCGTGAGGCTGAGACATGAGACTCTGAGCAATCATCATTGGTTATTCTTTTGAACTCTGGAGTCTATTTGACAATCACACGTTTATAAAACATAGATTTCATAAAAGATGGAAGTTTGGACAACAGAAATGAATAAATAAATAACAAATCCCTTCAACCAGGACTTCTCAACTTCAACATGGACAGTCCAGTCAGATAACATTTTGGGGGGCTGTCCGATGGTCTACAAAATGTTGAGCAGTATCTCTGGCCTCTAACCCAAGATGCCAATGGTACAATTCCTCTATTTGTGCAAACAAAATTATCTCCAGGCAGGTTTTATTGATTGTCTACTATGTGCCAGGGACTGTTCAAGGTGTTGGAAATACATCATTGAAGAGACTAAACTATGCTTTGAATCACCGAGGGTTTTTTTGAGGAGGTGCAGGCAGACAGGTAGAGAGAGTTCACCACCTAAGGGAGAGTAATAAGGGTTCAGGAGAACCCCTTACTGGATCTGAAGCAGAGCCTTTCTTTGCAGATTTTGTTTCCTTATTGTATGCTGTGCTGGGGATCAAACCCAGGGACATTTAATGTGAGGAAAGCACTCTATAACTGAGCTAAGTGAAGGGACTCTGACCAGCTCGAGCACAGTGAGCATGGCTCTGGCAGGCCTTGCCCTTCTCCCTGATTCCCTCTGCCTTGCTAAAAACCATTACACTACATTCCTAAAGCTAGCCACCAAGGTCTGTTCCCTTATTTGGCCAATCCCTCTTCCTGAGGCTCACTACTGAAGTCCAGCAATCAAAAGCCCCCTTTGGCTCAACTAATTAACATGCCCAATTAAAAGTGAACCCCTCATCCTAACTCAGTTTCCCCCTATACCATTATAAACTGCCATTTTCTATGTGCCTCTATCCAGAGGCAGTCCTTTGTCCCTCCAGGACAAATATCGACACCCCCCCCCTTGTTCTTTTTCCCTTCGCCTTCATACTCTGTCTCCTGTCTTTGTCTCTTATCCCCTGCCCTTTGTCCCTCTAAGGCAAATAAATCTCCTTTGTGCTGAGCACTTGGTCTTGTAGGTCCTGAGCTAGTACTTTTCCTTTCACTGGACACCTCCAGGTCCCAGAGCCTCTCTTTAAAATACTTCTTATTTATGATCAGGGTTAGTCCCCAAAGCATACTGATCCTGATTTTCAATCATCAAACTTCACTTTTATGGCAGCGCAAAAAAAGCAGCTCTGATTTTCTAAGTAGATGGCCGGCCCCATCTTCATCCCTGAACAAGGAAATAGTAGTTATCTAAATGCTGGAATCTCCATTTGGGGAGATAATCAAGACATCTTTTTACTCTCCTGAGTCAGATTATTACAACCTAGTGAGAAAACTCAAATTCTAAAGAGTTTAACTACTGGTAGATAAACATGGCCCTTCAACCACCATGTCCCGTTCACAGATTTCCATTTTATAGGCATCCAGTACCAGCCTGTCTTTAATTCCAATAAAATAACATACAGATATAAAAGGTCAGAACCCAGATTATAAAGCTTACTAAAGCAGAGAAAAAAAAAGTTATACCACCAAATTTAATTGGGCACTCAATGTTTAAACCTGAGTTTTAACAAAATGGTCATTGCCTCCAGAGTAACGTTTTATAAATTTTCTCTATGCTTTCATCTCAAAAAGGCTATCTCATGAAAGTTTAGAGTTGGAATAGTAAAAGGAGCAACAGCATGTAATTCAGCACACTCCTCTTCACCCACCCCCACACAAGGAACAGCAGAACATGAGCTCAGCCTCATAAAAGCAGTGACAGGAAAGCATCCCGTCAAGCTTTGGAACTCACGAGTCTTACATCACTTAGCTAAGCTTACATCACTCACATAAAACCAGATCCCACGAGGGCTTTGCTCTAGTAAAGCATTGGCTCATGTCCCATTTTTTCAAAGGTCACAGAATGTTGTTTTAAATGTATATCTCCTAATAAATTCAGCCATGGGAGAGAGCATTGACAACCCAAGAAAAATATGTTATTTTCAAATCAAAGCCAAATTTTAGAAGGGCACTTAGAGACATTCAAGGACAGGATATAGCTTTCTTTAATATATAAAGAGGCAAAAATAAATAAGTAAATAAACTCTCAGAATGGAGGCCAGATACCAAATGTATCCCTGAAGCTGGTGTTACAGAGAGGCAGATAGCTAGAGGACAGGAGCATAACCAGGTATCTCTCAGCCCAGGGCAAACTGGAGGCCGCCATGCAAACCGCCACATCACGGGCATAGCAGGAGGCATTCCTGACCACAACCTTATGAAGATTTCTTTTTTATGTACTAAGGCTATTTTTAAAACTTCTGAAAATGTTTTTAAGCTTCAGATAGGACTTTGGATATGAAGTAAACAATTTACTCTCTGAATGAGTCTTTCCTGTAACTCAGTTATGTTTTTTAGACTACTTAAAGACATGTTTGATCATGGACATGGGAATATTTGTAATATAACAGCCATTCTCCAAGCACTCCAGTTCACAGTTTCTTATAAATTTATAAACTAAAATTAAATGGTCTTACTAGAAATACATGTGTGTACATGAACATATTTGTTTATAAACTGGTCATATAATGAAATTACTCTATTGAAGGCATATAAGCTCATTTTGAAATGATAAAAATGACTCAAAAATAAAATGGAGGGGAGTGTTGAAGATAGCTCAGCAGGTAAAGAACTTGTAGCCCAAGGGTGAGAATCAGAGTTAGGATATGCAGCACTACATATAAGCCTACCTGTAATGTCACCATGTAGAAGGTGGAGACCAGGGCTCTTTAGAGCATGCTGGCTGGCTAGACTAGCCAAATTTGTGTGAGCTCTCAGTTTAGATGACACACCTTGACTCAATACATAAAGTTGGAATCATAGAGGAAGACATCTGACTTCCACCTCTGGCCTCCACACACATACATGCACAGGGGTACAAATGCACACATATGCACATACATACACAAATTCATTAATTAATAAGGTGGATTTCTTTACCTTGTATAAGCACAAAAGTATCAAATAACTAAAGATGTTGGAAGCCTAAATGCTTCATGAATCAGACAGGTGCCGGGTGGAGATTCAAGTAAATAACCATCGGGATCTAGCAATCAAGCCAGAATCTAGGGTTCAGGACAACCCAGAGGAGATCAAAACCCGTCAGTACTGGCTGTTGGGTAGAAAAGTCACTTTTGAAAACACAAAAGGACATCGAGATAACTAGTTCCTAACAGTCTGAGAAATGTCTAAGAAAATGGAGTTCAGTGCCATAGGGTCCTATTTTCAGAAAGTCTGGCAATTAGAAATCTAATGTTCTGCTGGAGAGTGGAAAGTGACTTACAGAAACCAATATAACTAGAGGTCAAGATCCTGAGAATGGGGCTCTTTCAGAGGCAGAGTTGATTGTTTCTATTTTATTACAGAACCAGATTAGACCAGAAGAATGCACATGTATCTTCAGAGGACATAGTTATTCAGGCATCAGTCATGGAGAATAGGATGTGGTGTGTGCCCCTGAGGTGTACCTTATGCCCCTTGGGTACAGATCAGTGAAGAACCCAACAGATGTAAATTGGAATCATTTGAGTTTTTATTGTCACTGTACTACTGGTGATTGAACCTGGGGCCCTGGATTTGTTAGGCAAGCTCTCTGTCACCAAGCTACAACCCAGCATTTAATCATATGTTTTTGAAAGTCTGCAAACACATCCCTAAATATGGGGTGAAGTAAGTGACAGACAAGTCAAATCAATCCTTAAAAGAAATCCTGAAAAGAAAATGGGTCTCACTAGTAGAGCACAGTACTTGCCCTGTAGGCATGAAGACCTGGGGTCAACCAGCCAGTACCCCCAAAACTATATATATATACATATATATGTGTGTGTATATATATATGTATATATACATATACATATATATATATATATTTACTGTGCAGGTTATGCCAGTACACTAATAAAGGTTTTCTATATAGTATCTCAATTTTCCACTGTTTCTATCTTTGCTGACTACCTACCAACTGTATGCCAGGCACTTTCCCAAGAGTCTTATGATACAGGCGTTATTAATATCCCACAATGCATAAAGGGGGAAAAAGATGAATATTAGAGTTAACCAGCGATACTGCCTGAGATCACAATACTTATCATTGTTAAGCTAGGGGGAAAAAACTATGTTTAGGAACAGTGGTTTCAAATCTCTTCACTCTTCACATGATTTGTATTTCTGAGAAAACAGATATCCCACCCTACCCCCACCACTATGTTTTTTATACTGTAAAGAAGGAAATACTTTTTGCCATACTCAAATTTGATTTATAACAATAAAGAATTCTCAAAGGAGACCAACGAGCATTGATGAAATGGAAGAGGTGCTGTAACTATAATGTATCAGCCATAAATACTCCAATCATAATTTTTCTCATGTCAATGCTATAGCCTGCAACTTTTCTCCCTCCCTCCCTTCCTCCCTTCCCCATCTCCCACATACACACAAATATTAAAACATGTGCCTGAAAACCTTGGGAAAATACAAGTTCTGAAAATTCCTAACCCTGACACAAATTGCTTATGAAAGTTACAGATATGAATGAACATTAAGTCAAAAATTTGAAATTGAAAGCAAGCAGCAGCTGTGGAAAGTACAAGCTCTGATTCCATCTTCCTAAGCACATTTCTTGAGTGTCTACTCTTAGCAAAGAACTTTCTCACATGCTGTCACATTGACCTGTTTCCATATAAACGTGCTGTGGATATCGCTCTGTATGCTGTGAGTGTGTTGCTCTGACTGGTTGATAAATAAAATGCTGATTGACCAGTAGCTAGGCAGGAAGTACAGGCAGGATAAGCAGACAAGGAGAACTGTGGGAACAAGAAGGTTGAGTCAGTAGATGCCAGCCTACCGTCCAGGGAGCAGCATGTAAAGGCACACAGGTAAAGCCACAGAACACATGGCAACATATAGATTAACAGAAATGGGCTGAGTTTAAATGGAACAGCTAGTCAGTGCTAGGCCTGAGCTAATGGCCGAGCAATTTTAATTAATATTAAGCCTCTGTGTGTTCATTTGGGTCTGAGCAGCTGCGGGACTGTGGGACTGCAGGAGCCGGGCAGGCACATTTCAGTAACATAAATGTTTCAGATAAATCTTACATTTTCCAAATTGCATCCAGTTAACATAAATGGGATTTTTTTTAAAGATAAAACTCAAGCTATTAAAAAAATAACATGGTAAAGATTTGGTCTTCCCAAAGTTTCTCCAAAGTAATCTAGTGTTCAATTCACATGCTAAAATCCCTAGCCTCTTTTTAGATTGGGTAAAAAAAAAAAAAAATGTGGCTATCCATTTTATCAGTGACACGTAAGTACCATATGTATTTACAATGTAGCTGAGGGGAATAAGGTTAGCTCCACTGGCCAACATACAAATCTCAGTTTCCACATATTCTTTATGTTCACAAACCACAAGCCTAGTTTCTAGTGAAGCATTTTCAGCATACACAGAAACTGTATTGTTCAGAGTGCTCTTTCAGTATCCTTTGACTGGAGGACATGGTGAAATCTTCAGAATCAGAACTCCAAGTGGAAGGAAAGAAATGTTTTGTTTGTGTAACGGTAACAGCGATGCCCTCTGTTTATCATTACTAAGACAAAGAACAGGTTTTTCAGAGGATCTATGCTAAGACTGTCAGAGCCTGTGCTTTTGGCAAAGTCTTGACTCTAAGGTCTAGATAAACCATGACTGTATAATTCAGGCCTGTGGTTTTCCAAGTATGCTCCCCACACTTGGAGCATCAACACCACCTGAGAACTGAACAAAATGAACATTCTTGGGCTCCACAGCCTTCTGACTCAGAAACTCTCAGAGCGGAGCCCAGCATTCTGGGTTTTAGTCTTGTTTGGCTAAGAGTAGACCCTCAGGAAAAGTGCTTAAGAAGATGGAGTCTTAGCTAATACTTCCCACAGCTGCTGCTTGCTTTCAATTTCAAATTCTTAATTTAATGTTCATTCAGATCTGTAACTTCCATAAACAGTTTGTGTCAGGGTTAAGAATTTTCAGAATTTGTATTTTCCAAAGGTTTTCAGGTACATGCTTTAATATATATGTGGGGGAAGGGAGAGGGGGGAGGGAGAAGAAGGGAGGGAAGGAAGAGCTGCAAGCTATACATAGCACTGACATGAGAAAAATTATACTTGGATTATTTATGGCTATTTATTCTACTGTGTGATCAAATTGAAGGGAAATTTCTACTAGCTAATTACTTCTCTAGAATCTCAACACATTTAGTTCTAAATAGATATGATGCCCAATCTGCTTCTGCAGGGAATTGTGCAACATCAGATTTGTTTGTTTGTTCATTTTTGTTTTTTGTTTTTTTGAGACAAGGTTTCTCCATGTAGCCATGGCTGCCCTGAAACTTGCTCTGTAGACCAGGCTGGCCTTGAACTCAGAGATTCACTTGCCTCTACCTCCCAAGTGCTGGAATTAAAGGCATGTGCCGCACCACTGCCTGGCACACATCAGATTTTATTACATGAAAAATTGCTACAAACACTTGTAAATTACTAAACAACTCTAACATATCGATGGAGAAAATTAACGTTTCCTGTTATTTCTTAGTCTGAAGGGTCTTGATATTTCAGATGAGTAGAAGAATTTTTAATGAAGCTTTAGAAGAATGATGAATGAAGCTAATGAAGCTTCCTGCTGGTTCTTCAGTGTTCAACAGATGAGATTTTGTTCTAAAATTCACATCATGACAGACTTCATGATGCCTCCTGCATCTTTTGATTAAGATACTGCAGTTTGGGAGGAAAAGGAGCTAGAGAAAGAAGATGCATATAAAAGGAGTCTTATAAAATTATTTTAAAAGAAATAAAAATCTCAAGAATTCACTTTTCTCCCCATTGAGAGAACTGAGCCACAACTGCTTTAGAGACGGGGTTTTCTATTTCTTTTAGAATATGGAAAGAGACATTGGGAGCTCTTGCCTCTTACCAATCCCAATGATACCCTATCCAAAGTTATCAGTAGCAGGTGACAACAATATTTTTTTTCCTTCCCCATTCTCAAAAGTTTTAAGTGCATCTGGCCACTTTTTTCCTTCATTATTTTGAAGTTGTAATAAATAACTACCTACCTGGCCCCCTTTCTCTTTTCAAGCTAATGTCTACTTCTTCAATGTTTCTCTCTTTAAATGTCTGTATTTCTTGCTTTTATGAGCTCTCCAAGATGTAAGGATTATGTCCTGAATTACATCACCAGCCTGCGATGGTGTCCCAGCCTAAAAAGCGGGCATGCTCTCTCTGTGTTCTCTCTTTCCGCATTCTCTCCTTCCGTTTTCACCCCACTCCGCGTGGTCTCTCTCTCCTCTCTCCCTCTCCCTCTCCCTCTCTCTCTCTCTCTCTCTCTCTCTCTCTCTCTCTCTCTCTCTCTCTCTCTCCTTCTCTCCCTCTTATTCCCTCTCTCTCCCAATAAAGCTCTAGAAATTTAACTATGGCTCGTGACTCTTCCGCCACTGATACATCCAGCACTCTTCTCTGTCAGCATGGCCGCCACAGGCGGCAGCCAGTCATGAGTGCCGCTACTTAACCAACACAAGACCCAAAATGAAATCCAAATTCCACACAAACAATATCCATCATTGTTCATTTGTCTCCCCGGAACTTTATGAAGGTGGGAATTCCATTTTAGGATTTATTTTATTCTGAGGGGGCCAGCAAAATTGCTCAGTGAGTTACACACTCACTTGCCAAGTCTGATTACTTGAATTAGATCCTAGAAACCCACACAGTTGAAAGAGAGCAGCAACTCCCAAAAGTTGTCCCTGGCCTTCACACATGTGGGGTGGCTCATGTAGAAACACTAAATAAATTTAAAATAATCAATCAATAAAGAAAATCAGTTCAAAAAAGATTTTATTTTTAATTATGCATATGTTCAGGGATGTATACATACTAGTACAGAGGCTGCCAGAGACCAGCGACATCAGAGTTGCCTAACATGGGTGCTGGGAACCCTCTGATGAGAGGAATTTCAGAGGAGACACTCAACAAAGGTTAGCTGAACTAAACTCTCTTCACACAGGATCTTGAGGGCCGCAAGAATATATCATAGAGATTCAGCTGTGTATTAAAGCTGAACTTTGATGGGCCAAGGGTCTGTCAAAAGGCAAAGCCGTTTATTATGAATATTTGTTGTTATCCAGGCTCTAATATTCCGTCTTCTGCTATGAGATCCTTGCGTGCCCAGACCAATTAAACAGTTCAGCTCCCCAGACCTACTGAACCTACTAAGTTACTAACTGCCCTGCTGAGCTTAGGGCTGGTGGGAGCTGCCTAGCTTTGTTTCCTGTGCTAAAGAAGCTCAGACCATCCCCTGGCCTTGAGGAGGCCTAGTGGTTCTCCAGAGCACTTTGACTGAGAACAAAAGAGATTTTTACATATCAAAGTGAGAGATAAAACTACTTTCCTGAGGAGGCAGGGAACCATGTGCCCAGGGAAAGAAAGGCAATTAGAGAAGGAGAGAACAGCACGGAGAAGAGAAAAGAGAATGGAAGAACTAGATGGGTAAGAACTTGAGAGAAACAAACTGAGATGGGGAAGAACTAGATTGAAGGGCTAGAGGAGAGTACTAGAGGAATGAGATGGAAGATGAGGAAGAGCCAGATGGGAAAGTACTAGCTGGGTAGGAACAAGCTGAAAAGGACCTAGATGAGGCAGAATTAAGATGAGAGAATTAAGATAGAACTTAGAGGGAGCAGTAGATAAGTATAGAGAGAAATCAGGCAAGAAAGGAGCTAGGCATGAGAACAGAACTGAAGCTGTGTATATAGGATGTTATGCCAGAGGAATTAAAGCAAGTGGACTATAGAGCTTGGTGTGCTGAGATTCTATTTCCCGAAAATAGTCCTCGCCGTTAGTAGTTCTCTCTCCTGAGCCCCTGGGATATATAATATTAAGGCTGGTCCCGCTAATATTATACAAGAACAGGACAGATCTGTTACAGACCAATATTAAGTTTTACACTACAAAAGTATACTGGTTCCAAGAGTAGCACCCACCCCAGAAACAGCATATCTCAGAGTTTTGAAGATATAATTAGCTAGGATGAAGTCATACTGAATCAGGGTGGACAAAAGTCCAAGGACTTGTATCTTTCTAAGAAGAAACAATAGAGACATGTGACCGTTAGTCCAAGTTATGGCAAGCACAGGAAACTACTAACCCAGACATTACCGTAATTGCCAGTGTTCAACAGATTGTCCACTGTGAATCATGGGCCACATTTTGGAAATCTCACTCTCTCAAAGAAAGATTAAAATAAAAGACACCCAATTTCAGATAATGTTTAATCAGAGACTTACTCATTCCAATCTATTCCAATAAATAAAAGTATATAAAAATGATCCAATGACTAAAATCAATTACCTTAAATATAGTATTTGAAGGGAAGTGCTCAAATATATAATGTTAAGTTAAAAAGATACACTCTTTCATGAAATATAATTTCAATTTTATTCTAAAGTGAATATGTCAAATACCAGAAGAAAATAACATATTGTCACTGAAAGATAAACTTAAAGGTACCTTACACTTTGTAAATTTATGATCTTATATACCTTTCAAAAATTATTTATCTTTTTAGATTATAATATGATTACATTTTCCCCTTCCCTGCCCTTCCTCCATACCTTCCCATATACCACTCTTGCTCTCTTTCAAATGCATAGCCTCTGCTTTCATATATATATTTTAAATGATGATTGTTTCTATAATTGCTTTACTTTTTCTTTTTTTTTTTTTTTTCTTTTTGCTTTTGTTTGACAAGATCTCCTAAATTCCAGGCTGGCCTAAGCTTACTATGCAGCTCAGGATGATCTCAAATGTTTGATGACCTCCACTAGCATGACAGGCATGTTCCAACACACAGGTTTAGGAAGTGCTGGGAATCAAACCAAAGCTTCATGCATGCTACCAGCACCCTACCAACTGTACTACAGCCTCAGTCCCAAATTACTTCTATAACCAGAAAAAATGCTAAGCAGGTTACAGCGGCACACTTGTAATCAGGTTTCCAGTTAACATTCTTATTTGTATAATAATGCCTGATTTAAAATAACAGCTTTGGGAGTGTGAGTGACTGGAGAGATAGACCAGCAGTTAACAGCACTTGTTCTTACAGAGGACCCAGGATGAATTCCCAGCACCCACATGGCTTCTCACATATCTTCATAACTCCAGTTCTAGAGGATCTAACACCCTCTTCTGACCTCCAAAGGCACCAGATACGCACACAGTCCACAGACAGAGAGATGCAGGTGAAACACTCATAGACATAAAATAGGTAAATCTAAAAAAACAGCTTCAAATACTTAAAAGCTACCTCAATAAAAATCATATACTACTGCAAAATAACGGCATTTTCTAAGTTGCACACCAAATTTTAGAGCATGAAACAGCATAAAGCTCAAATGAAGATTATCTTTAAAAGAACAGCAGTAAAATAAATTATTTAAATCTATTTTACAGGATACAATTCCAGTATTGTTGGAGTTCAATGTGCTTCAAAATAGCAGATATATGACTTTCACTTTGCTCTTCCATTTTTCCTATCTTTCAATATTTTATAGTAAAACATGTTTTAAAGCACACCCTTCAGAAAGTTACTGCTTCCTATTATCACCTGTAGATCGTGAGTGATCACTGTAATTGTTGTACTGTGCATTACCAATCACTACTTCGATATTACCATGTTTCACATATAATTCATTGTCAAAGTAATCTCTATTCTTTTGACACTCTCTATAAAACAGTTTATAATCATTTACCAACTTAATATCTCATGAGGTGAGTGGTTTTAAGTGGCAACTCAACAACTTGTCTGAAATCATAGTTTTGTAAATAAGAACTTAGGGATTTAAGCTAATGGACACATGACTCCAAACCAAGTCCATATCCATCATGCTTACACTACTCAGTCTTCGTTGTTGGTCACGTTCACATGCCTCACTTTGAAACTGAACTCTGTAACACTTAGAATTATACAACAGCCAGTGATTTGCCTCTGCATTTGCCATGTTTTCCATCAGTTTGCCCCATATCTCTAATGTGGAAAACTGATTTTGCACCAATAATTTGTAGAAAATCATTACTGATTTAGAAAGGAAAATCATTTTGAAAATTCTGAAGCAAATAATTGGGAACAAAGCTCAGACAAATTTTGTATACCATCTTATTTCAGAGCGTTTACAGAAATTTCTGAAAGTGAATCTGGCATATATAATATCAAAGGCATGCTAAAATTATTGGAAGCAAGGGTGTTTAAACAAAATTATTGATATAGAATCTCTTTTTAGAAGAAGCTGTGAATTACGGCAATACCAAGGTGGATGATGAGTGTAGTTGAAAAACATAATCTAGGTTTGTTCATTTAATAAATTATATTAAGTTGAAATTCAAGATCTGTCTGATAGTGAAGTTCACATTCTAACATCAACGTAGACTTGAAAAGGATTATTCCTTTAAATGGCCTGTGCTACAGTGGTACCACGATAGAAGCGACACCGGAAGGGTGTTCTGGAAGTTAGGCTTGTATCACACTGTGCACAGAGTTGACTCAAGACCCACAGCATGAAGAAAATCATGGAGTCTTTACCAAGTCTTTCCTATAATTTGAAACCATATATATTTAATAATATAGTAAATGTTTAAAAAATAAAATGTGAGATGTGGTGGTTAACATTTATTACTAATTTATAGGCTCTAGAATCACCCAAAAAGCAAGCTTTGGGGCATGCCTGTGTAGGGTTACTTAGACTGGGTTAGTCTATAGAGATGCTGGGGGGATTATTTAGTTAATAGAGGTGGGAAGACCCACTCTGAATATGGGCAGCACCAGTCCATGGGCTGAGTGCCAGAATACATAAAAGAGAGAGAGAGCTGAGCACTAGCATTCAATTATGGACACACAAGAGCAGTTGCTTCACCCTCCTGAGGCCATGGCTTCCCCACCATGATGATCTACACCCTTGAACTGTGAGGCAGAACAAACCCTTGCTCCTGAGGATACTTCTGTCAGGTAGTGTGACACAGCAACAGAGGAGAGTATAGGGAGGGACTCTATACCTCAGTATTGAAAGGACAAACCAGAACTTAGTGAACAAAAGCTCGTACAATGTTCACAGCAGCCCTGCTCACAGTAAGCAAGAGATTGAAACACCCCAAGGGTCCATCCTCAGAATAGATAAACAGACTGTACGCACACATGTGGGGTGAGTGGCTGTGATTCAGCCTAGAAGAAAAAAGGACAACCCAACTCTTTATAGCGGGGATGAACTGGAGGGACACCGTGCTAAATAAAACAAGCAAAATAAACAAAAGGACGAATGTCAGCTAATTCTACCTCTGTGGAAAGCACAAAGTAATCAAATTCATAGAGACAGAAAGAAGAATGGTGTTTCCAAAAGAAAGAGAAATGTCTCATTCTGAAATGCTGTGGTAGATGTTAACAAGAGAATTAGAAATTTATCTAATTGGGAATTTGTCTAATGACACCCTTCAGTTGGTAAGGTAACAGAATAAGTTCTGGAGGTAGGTGGTGGTAATGGACCATATCAAAGTACTGTGGCAATAGTGCCCCATTAAAAGATAAGGCTTTCTGCCCTTTTCTGAAGAGAAAGGAAGAGGAGTGGATGGGGGGAGAGGAGGTTCGGGAGAGGGACTGAAACGAGAGAAGGGATGGATGGGAAACTGATTGGGCTAGAAAACAATTAACTGATAAATTAATTTTAAAAAGATAAGGCATTTATAATATACATTTTACCACAATCAGAATATTGCATGTATTTTTCTAAAGCGTATTTTGAACTCACTATTTCATATTTTTATCCTTTTCAGTATAAATTATTTTTGTTACATTAAAATGTCTGAAAACTACACTTTGAGTCAATCAATAAGAAAAAAAAATGGATCCACAGGTATTTACTGAATACTTTCTAGATTAATAGCCTTGTAATTGTTTCCTTAAATGTTCCAGCATGTTCACTTGGATATAAAAATGCAATATGAAAAACAGCTATTTCCTTACCCAAAGTTAGAAATTACCAAAATGAACTGTCTCTTTTATTTGAAATAAAACAAAGTCAGAATTCACTGCATTTTTATAGCTGGTGGCTTAAAGACAACTAGCAAAAGGGTCACCTCTGGGTTAACTATATCGGATAAAATTCTTTGTCCAGGAAAGAAGTCTCTTCAAAAAATCAGAGGTGACCAAAAGTAGCACGTAATAACCAAAGAATTTAATCGTAACTGATAAATTAAATGTTTATGATAACAATCAGCATTCATTTAGTTCAAGCAAGCTCAGCAGGCATAGAACACAAGGAAAAGGATGAGAAAGAATGGGTTTTGAAATTCTAGAACAAAGAAAATCTTTGAGTCATTGTACAAATCAAGGCTCCAATTACCACAGCTTTTACTGGCTGCTTGAGTTTTCTATTCCCAGTAGTACAAACAGAATGATTTTTAATTGTTGTAAAACATTGACTGTACTTACGCCTGCTGGAAATATCTGAATAACATTTCCAGCTATGTCCAGGATTCTTAGTTTTTTAAGATGACAAAGTCCCTGTGTCAGAAAACAAAAGAGAGTTTTTAATATAAAATTGTAAGTATTAACTTTTAGTTCAGAGTTGATTGAGGTGTCCCTCCATCAAGACAGTCTTTCCCAAGGACATCTCCATGGAATGTCAAATATCTATGAATCCTCACTTCTGAGCACTGCAGAGCAACACACCATATTCTAAGTTAATTGTTTCTAGGTCTGAACCAAGTCTCACCCTTACTAAGTGTAGTCACAGGCAAGTTCCTAAGCATCTTTTTGGATTTTAATTTCTCCACCTCTTCTAGACAGAAATGGTATATGAATGTGATTGTTAAGCAGATTAACTGAGTTACCAACTCAAACAACCTAATATTCAATGAGGATTCTTAGACACTACCTATTATCCAAGTAGAACCCTGTGAAACAGAAAACAGCTATAATTCTGAAATATTTTCTGTAATGATAATGTCACCAGAATTTATAGTACATCTATCTTTTGCTTAATACTAGGGTAACACAACCCTTTCCTCATGAAAGAAATAAAGCCCATAATTATACCTACATGGTCAATACAACTGTGTATTACCATAGTAGCCACATGGTTGTTATAGGACATCTTATTTCTAGTATTTTCATTAACAAGCAAATGAAAACCAGGGTTTTAAAACCTAAAAACATGAAAAATGTTTTAAATTGAAAAACAAAGGTATAATTTATTAAATGACTTCAATTATGGTAGGAATGTATCTGCAGTGCTATTATTTTGGTGGCAGAGTTTCTCCCTAGGGAAATGGTATATCTCCTTAGCCATATCCAATAGTCTTCATCTTTAATTGCATGCTAACACAAGTTACATCCTCTGGGAATAGAAGATGAGTCTGCAGTACTGAATGTACTTTAGATTCCTATCTTTGTAAATGCAGGTCAAGAAACAAACTTGGACAGAAATTGTTCCATAAAGAGAACATTGTTACTGGGATAGAACTGTAGAAGAAGAGAACTTGTAGAAGAAGAGTATTAAAACAACAGAAAATGACCAAAAAAGACTGGCAAAGGAGATATCAATATATAAAAATTCTTTTTTAATTCTTTTAGAAATGTATATATATTTAGATATATATATGTATATATATATATATATATATATTATCCACAGAGACCAGAAAAGGGAATCAGATCCCCTATAAATGGAGTTATGGATGGTTGTGAACTACTATGTGTGTGCTGGAAATTGAACCTGGGTCCTCTGTAAGAGCATCAAGTGCTCTGAACCACTGAGCCATCTCTCTAGTCCCTAGATGTGGATCTTCATTCTTCCTGTTTTGCAGGGAAAAAGACTACATTTATCCGCCCCCCCCAAAAAAAAAAACATCAAACTTATCCCATTTACCTAGTTTAAGTCTTATGTCTATCACTGGCAAGTCACAATGTCCAGTGTGAAAGGCTATTCTGATTTGGCTAGATGACCTGAGTAGTGGGACAGGACAACACTAAGCAAGCCTCAAAGATTTTCAGGGAGGGAATTTACAAGTCTGCAGCACAACACCAGTATAAAAACAAAAAGAAAGAGATGCTAGACAGAGAAAAGCAACCACAGCCAAACTATACAGTAGGCACCAAGCTAAAGGTTGGCATTCTTCATGACTAAGGAGAACATGAATTACATTGAAATTTTTAACAATTTTCATTTGTCCACTAAGACCAAGGCAAATGCCAAGGTACTGTTTCAGGAAACTTTAACAAAGTTAAGAAGCTTAGCTTCAGGACTTGTACTTTTAATATGTGAATATATTTTGTAAAAATCCAGGAGGGGAGGTAAGTTGGTCTTCTATAACAGAAAACCACTGATTGCAAATCTTACAAACAATAGCAATGTATTCTCACCTGTACAGAATGAAAAAGACTAAGGTCAGGGTGCCAGCACAGTAGGGCTATGATGTGCTCTTTTCTAGGTTGGAAACTGCCAGCTTTTTGCTATGCCATCACATGATGGAAAGAGCCCTTTATCCCTATGAAGTCTCTCAAGATGCTTTGTTTTGGTTCGATTTCGTTTGGCTTTGTTTGGTTGCTTAAGACAGAGACTTATGTATGCCTGTGGGCTGGCCTCCATCTCATGTAACCGAGGATGCTTCAGAATTTTTGATCCTGAGTGTTGGATTGCAGATGTGTAGTAGCATACCTAATTTTGGAACCTCTTTAATAAGGATGATAGTTTCATTCATGAGGAACCCACTCTCATGACCTAATTTCCTCACAATGCTGCCACTTCCTGTTCCATCACACTAAAGTTATGAATCACTCAGTACATGAGCATCTTGGACCACATAAAGCCACAAAGGAATATGCTGGCCTTGTGCTTTCAGTAGAACGCTGTGGGAAGTGACGCATTAGTCCATGTGCTAGCATTCTCACTCCATTTCTTAACTGCATACCCTCTTTTATGAATTCTGAAATTCTTCGTTAGATTTTTAAATGCTGATGTCATTATGACCAGCTCACAGACCTAGTGGTCTTATTTCTGTAACAGCAAGATATATCCACCTATATTTAATAAGTGTATGATTCAAATGTATTTCTAAGTAGTAATTGTCCCAATAGCTACTTCCACCTATTGAATCAGTTTCATGAAAGCAATCTTTTAAAAGTAAGAAGAAGTTTTCTCTACAAAACTCAAAGCTGTCTCATGCTGTTTCTGTTCATTCATCTGTTTATCCATACACAAACTCAAATCCAGAGACTATTTTTTGACTTCAACTATCACAAAAGCAGTGACAGTTTTATGTTAAGACTACACTTCAGAAGTGCTAGGTCCATCTCTCTCTCTCTCTCCTCTCTCTCTCTCTCTCTCTCTCTCTCTCTCT
>CABHPQ010156094.1:0-38235 GCA_902168405.1 Peromyscus aztecus
CCTTGCCTTTGGCCTCTGTTAGCTGCCACTTTATAGGGCTATTGATTGGCCTAATTTCAATATTGTGTCTCAGAGAGTAGATCGGCCTAAGGAAAGGAGAGAGATAGGAGACATCTGTCCAGTGACAGTGTCAACACATAGTTTATTGGTTAAATTCACCATCATGCATGCAATTCATGGTCCCCAAAGCAATGACAATAGTAATAGTAATAGCAAAGATTACTAGTCACGGGGACTGTAGAGATGGCCCAGTGGTTAAGAGCACTTGTTGCTCTTCTAGAGGACCCGGGTTTATTTTCCAGCACGCACATGGTGGCTCACAGCCTTCTGTAACTACAATTTCAGAGGAGCCAACCCCTTCTTCTAGCTTCTTCTGAAGGCATCAGGCACAGACACTCATGGACACTGATATACATAAAACAAAAATTAATAAATCTAATCTTTAAGTATTGAAGATTACTGGTCGCAGATCACCACGTAAATGTGATAGTAATGAAAAGCATATTGTGAAAAGTACCCAAATCTAACAGACACAGTAAGTACAGCCTGTTGGGAAATGGTATTGAAAGTTTTCCTCAGCATAGGGCTACCACAAACCCACAGACTGTTTTAAAAAGACCTAATAAAATGAGTTATACTTGTGTTTACCTCTGCCAGGCCCCAGGGACAGCATCATTAATTAATGAAGTGGACAGAGTCTTTGCCCTTACATAATTATGGTCTAAGAGGGACCAGAACGTTCAACTAAAAATATAGAGATGATAAGTGCCCTAAAGGACAAGTAAACCATGATGGGAGAAAATCGGGGAAACTGGAACTTCAGTTTGGTAGGGTGGTTAGGTCAGCATCTGTAAATGAGGAGTAAGTGTACGAGAGTTAGGCTGCAGTGGGACGTGGGATGCTAGAGGAAGTGGAAGACAAACTCAAACAGAGGGAAAATGGAGACAAAGGATCTGAATTGGGAAGAAGCATGGTGTGTTGTTTTTCAGTTAGCTTATTGGCTGCACCTAAAACTACTGATATTTCAACTACCTTCCGCAGCCCCCCAACCCTCAGTGCCATGCTGCCTGTGGCCTGCCGGGACTTATGGTCCTGCCAGTACTACTCCTTCTTAGTGTCGTTTTTAATCAAATCTGCCGTTCTGTTTACCACAAAGACTTGGGAGTCAGATGTAGGGGTGAAAACCTGCTAGCTCAAGAGGCCCCAGAAGCAACCAGCTGACCCTCCTTTTTGGCCAGACCCAGCAAGAGAGCTTCTCTCCAGCCATCCTAAACCAAAAAAAAGACCATGAAACTCCAAGTCCCTCCCTGCTCCTTCCTGTGCGTCTCTCTGTGTGTCTTCTTGGCGTCTCTGTACTCTCTATGGCTAATTCTTGTCAACTAGTTCCTGGCTCCGCCCCCCCCCATTCAAGGTTGATTTTATTAACACAGTCTTGGGGTTCACAGTATGATCAAATATCCCACAACAGTGGTGTAGTTGAAAAGTATTTGACATGACACTGTAGAAACTGAAGTGATACAAAACAGTATAAAGAAGAGGTCAGTGGTATGACACCCAGGTCCCAGATTGTCCTATGAGACTGTGTACTTGAGTCAGATACCAGAATACTTGAACAATGCTCCATAGATAGGTTAGTAGATCTCCTGCCATTTCAATGAGAATCTAAGCAAAGTATTGGCATCTTACAGAATTTATTGTTCACTGATGAAAACGACAATTTGGAAATTAAAGTAATTGACTTTGGGTTTGCACGCCTCAAGCCACCTGACAACCAGCCCCTCAAGACCCCATGCTTTACCCTTCACTATGCAGCACCAGAGCTCTTGACGCACAATGGCTATGATGAGTCCTGCGACCTGTGGAGTTTGGGTGTCATCTTGGTGAGTTTGTCCGACTGGTCAGCTCTTTGGGGGCCTTAGCTCTCACTGCTGTTTAGAAAAAAGTTCATGAAAAAGCTGATTGTGCTGCCTTGTTTTCTGTATAACCAGTAGAGGCCTCACTAATGTATATTTCTACTTCTTAAAGCCTGTAATAGAAAAAAATGTAGAATTTAGTTATTTTGGGGAGATTTAAGTTGCTGTGGTTCATATAAAGTATACATTGTTGTTTTGAAAGGAGGAAGTATTGTGTTTACGTAAGACATATACTATATTAGATATAACGTGAAAATAGTGCTCCCTCATAAAAAACATATTCTCTGAAGTTTCATACTAAAAATGTAAGTAAACAAAATTGTTTAGGATAAGTTGACAAATCTAATAGATAAAACTAGGAATATATATAATACCTTACAGTAATATGGGGAGCATGCTCTTCACAAAATGTGCATGATGAGACACTAGAGAAACCTCCACATATGTTCACCTCAAAATAGCTTCACTTGGTCTTTATATGAGCATGGTAGGGAAGAACTTCCAGACACTGCAGAAAGATATAACTGAAAATCACATCTCACCAGTCAAAGATGATGTCGTGGGAGCGTCTCTCTCTCTCTCTCTCTCCCCTTCCCTCGCTGCATTGGTGTGGGTTTTTAAATCTGCCTTTGTCTACACATGGATATGTATGTAGGCTGGCTGTTTAGTTTTTTAAACCAATGGGTTATATATCTGTAGCTTGAGTCTCCAAAATTTATTGAACAATTTCTTTGGTAATGAGCAATCAGTATTTCCTTTTTTTCACTAATTATAAGCTGTAAGAATGAATCTTTTTCATATATACAATTGTACTTGCATCACAGTTTCCTTAGATTTCCCAGGAGGGTATACATACTTTTAACACAGTTGCCTAGATTTTCCTCTGTCAGGTTTACCAGGCTTAGTACTTATCATCAGTTGCATATGAGCACATTGGATGTCATCGATTTTCGCCTTCAGTTGTACCCATTCATGGACATTCATGGTTTGTGTCATGAATCGCCATGTATGAGTTTGCCTGTTTTCCGCCAGACAGTTTTTTGTTACTGAGAATTAAAACTCTGATAAGGACTTTTAACCTTTGTCTGCCATCAATAATTGGAAATGTTTGTCTGGCTTATCTTTTGTTCATAGTAAATAGGACTTTGATTGTATTTTTAGAGAAGTTTAAATAGAAAGTGTTTTGTTTTTTCATTTCCATGTGGTAATATATGTCAGTCTTTTCTTCATGGTGTGTGGCTTTGACGTTGGATGCCACTACCCCTGCCCTCACTCAGGTTTACAAAAATACTCTAAACTTCCTCTAGAATCACTCTGTCTTATTTTTGTACTTCAATCTGTCCTCCATCTGGGGTTTATTTTGGTGTCAGTTTGTTTTCCCCCAGTGGCTAGCCACTTGTCCCTGCACAAAGGCTCTTTATTTTGAAGCCTTATATGGCTTTCATCTGAGCAATTTGTCATTTATCACTTCAAACTAAACTTACATATTTAGGGATAAGAATTTTTAATAAAAGTAAACAAGTTTTGTAGGTTGGAGACTTTTAAGGACTTAAATTGATGACATTTTCATTAGTAGCAATATCCTTAAAAATGTAAATAAAAAGAACCCTTCATTTTTCATACGTTCTTTTTCATTATAAAAGAGATAATACTTTAAATTTAGGCCCATTGTGACCATCAAGCTCTTTTAAGGTTTTCAGAGTCTCAGACATGCAAAGCAATGTAGTCAAGTTCCGTATTGTTTTGTATATATTTCCCTTCTGGAAAGACAAGGTTGAAGCCCCCTGCCTGTTAGATCTAATGGTCAAAGGTTTAAGAAAACAGAATAAAAATCAAGTTAATAGTGTCATAGAGCATGGTCACAGTGTCCGGACTGTGGACACTGCTGTTGGACAGACTAACAATTTTTTTCAGTAGACGTTTTTTTTTTTTTTTTGGTTTTTCGAGACAGGGTTTCTCCGTGTAGCTTTGTGCCTTTCCTGGAACTCACTTGGTAGCCCAGGCTGGCCTCAAACTCACAGAGATCCACCTGGCTCTGCCTCCCGGGTGCTGGGATTAAAGGCATGCGCCACCACCGCCCGACTCAGTAGACAATTTATAAGAAAAAAAAAATGTCATGAGGCAAGGCTTGGTAGCTCATGCCCAGAATTCCAGCACTCAGGAGGCTGAGGTAGCAGGACTTTCAAGCTCCAGGCCAGCCTGGGCTACAGTGTAAAATGCTGTCTCAACAAACAAAAAAAGGTAAAGTGCAAACCCATGCATTAGAGACCCTTAAGGAACAGTATTTGTGTATTACTAAAATCCTGATTCCAGAAAAACCTAATTTAAATTGTTTGTTAAATTAGTATTATAAATGTAATTGATATAGCTATAATTACAGTATATCCTCGTGTATATGATACAATCAGGAAAATACGGACATTCATTATATACTGACTACTACAAAGAATGACTGCTAATTTTTAGGAGTGACAAACAGTGTCAGATTGTGGTTTGTTAAAGTCTTGCCTCTTGTAGATGCAGGAGAAAACAGTTACAGAAGAAAATAAACAAAATCAGCAGCTGCATTGAAGGATTCGAAAGTTTTTCTAATTTTTCTCATATAAATGATTGTGTCTCAGACACCTAGCTCCTGACTTACCCGCAGTAAGCATACCAAGCACCAAATTTATTTGGAATTATGGTTTCCCTTGGAATTAGATGCCCCTCTTTCATCTTGCATTTAATAAATCGGAATGTTTTAAAATGAAAATAAATTATATTACCTTTATTGCATCAAATAAATTACTTCAAGAAAAGCCTCCTATGTGGTTTGATTATAGTCTAGTATACACCAAGAATGTACAATCATTGAAATGCACAGGACCTTAATTAAAGTAGGACTTGCACAGCGTATCAGTCTGTGCTGCTGTCTCATAATACTGCAAACTGGGTGAAACAACAGAAGCTTATTTTCTCATTGAGAGGCTGAAGAGTCCAAGAGCACAGTGTTAGGATTGATGTCTGGTGCGGACCCTCCCTCTGGGTTACAGCTGGCTCCCTGCTGGTTCTCTCCTCACTTAGCCTTTCCAGGGCACATGCTTACATAGACAGAACTCCCTGATGTCCATTCTCTTAAGGGTACTAATTGGATCAGGACCTTCATGCTTAACTTCTCTCATCTTCATTGCCTCCAGAAAAGCCTTTTCTCTAAGAAACAGTCGTGTTGGGTATTCAGCATCTAAATTTAGGGGAGATCAAACCTTTCATCCACAACACAGTATTTACAAAACAATGGACAGGACCTATAGCATGCCTGTGAAGTATCATATGAGTCCATTTAAAACATTTTCTCCAAGTATTTTATTCTTGCCTCATGTTTTCCTTTGTTCCCAAATCTTGACTCTTTTTTTTTTTAACCAGAGAATTTAAGAGAATACTGTGAATGTTTGCT
This sequence comes from Peromyscus aztecus, assembly GCA_902168405.1. NCBI lineage: Eukaryota > Metazoa > Chordata > Mammalia > Rodentia > Cricetidae > Peromyscus > Peromyscus aztecus. Next base: position 5,347 of record CABHPQ010156094.1, read on the forward strand.
GCATTTGCTTTTTATGATCCCCCTGTGTGTATGCTCTGTCCGTGTGTATATATGCATGTAAGACATATGTTGAAACAGACTCGTGTGTGTGTGTGTGTGTGTGTGTGATTATACACACACACACACACACACACACACACACACACACATATAGTTATAACTTTGATTTTTGCTATACTGTGTAGCTAGAGTTTTCCTGCCTGGCCCACGGTCAGGATAAATCTCTTTCACCTGCCAGTCCCACAGCCGCTCAGACCCAACTAAGTAAACACAGAGACTTACATTGCTTACAAACTGTATGGCCGTGGCAGGCTTCTTGCTAACTGTCCTTATAGCTTAAATTAATCCATTTCCATAAATCTATACCTTGCCACATGGCTCGTGGCTTACCGGCATCTTTACATGCTGCTTGTCCTGGTGGCGGCTGGCAGAGCCTCCCTCTGCCTTCCTGTTCTTTTTATTCTCTCTGTTAGTCCTGCCTACACTTCCTGCCTAGCCACAGGCCAATCAGTATTTTATTAGCAACACATTTGCCATACAGAACATCCCACAGCAATACTGCTTGCAATTGAAAACAAAAAGTTGTTCTTGGTAGGATTTGATGGCTATATATTAAGCAAAAATTGTGAGATCTCATTCCCCATTGATGGGGGGGCTGCTGAAATTATAAAAATAGTTTTCTATTTTGATATCATAAAAGCCATACTACTTCATTGTATAAGTCTTTGAAATGTGTTGGTTACTCTGTTGACAGAAGTCAGTCTTTTAGGTCCAATAATGCTTATTGGAGTATTGGATAAATTATGCTCATGAAATTAGCTTATAGTATTAGCTTATTGTCATCACTTAACAGTTCTTTTTGCAATCATTCTGATGTTTTACTTTCTTTTCCATGGCAGTATACAATGTTGTCAGGGCAAGTACCATTCCAGTCTCATGACAGAAGTTTAACGTGCACCAGTGCAGTAGAAATCATGAAGAAAATTAAAAAGGGAGATTTCTCCTTTGAAGGAGAAGCATGGAAGAATGTATCCCAAGAGGCTAAAGATTTGATTCAAGGTAAGACACTTAAGAAATCTTATTCTATATCACATGTAGTGACTAAGTAGAATCATGCCCAGTACACAAGTCTAAGGTAATTATTCCAGAAACGATGAGTGTTCCTGATATCTAGCCAAGTGGCTTGTTTTCTCTTTTCTGGAGCTTTCCCTTTATAAACCTATCCCCATTTCCAACATGAACTACCACATGGCTTCTGCTGGCATCCCAACCTAACAGATCCAAAACAAACCTTGTCTTTTCTTCCATGCTTCCCTGCCTCAAATACATTCCACTTCCATCTCTTTTCTTTTTGAATAATGGCATTACCCTGAAGCCAGACCTCAGAAACAGAAGCCTTGGATTCCCCCTGGCTGCCTGCCTTCCAGCCACTTAGTGCTGCAACTCTGTGAGTAGAGGTTCTACCCACAGGCTACTGCCATCATTTCTCTGCCAGTGCCTACAACACCTTTAAACCCCCCACCCCCCCCCCCCCCCCCCCCCGTGACTTTCCCACCGACCTTGTACCAACAGAAGGACAAAGGTCATCATACCTTCTCTTGGGGCGGGGTGGGAGGATCCTTTGAAGAATCTCTCTTAGCTTTGTGTCCAACTCTTCAGCCTGGCCTTCAAAACTAGCCTTTCAGGTCCTGGCTGGCCTGCCTCTGCTTCCACATCACCTCATCTCTGCTGTTGTTGAATTCTTGAATTCCCCCAGTGGGTCAGGCTTCACACATGGCCCTCTTAATCCTTGCAGCACCTCTTAGTCAAGCTCCTCCTTCTCATCATATAGGCTTATTTCCTAGAAGCCTTGTAGGCTAAGCACATATCCTGTGTTTAGCTCGTGTCTTGTGCATTGCTGCTGCACTGGTCCCCTCAAGTTGGAATAGCTGTCTTTGTCTCTGTGTCTCCTGCTTGATCCTTAAACAGGTTTAGGTGTATATGAAAATACATATGTAGGGGGTAAAGGCTTGTTGAAACTATGGTGTCACAAGAACATAATTGACCTTTATATATGAGACTGATTGTAAACTATGTTTAAAGTGGAAAATTGTAAAATTAAAATGCCTTATTCCCACAGGACTTCTTACAGTTGATCCAAATAAAAGACTGAAAATGTCTGGCTTGAGATACAATGAATGGCTTCAGGATGGCAGTCAGCTGTCCTCCAACCCTCTGATGACTCCAGACATTCTGGGATCTTCCGGAGCTGCTGTACACACCTGTGTGAAAGCAACCTTTCATGTAAGGCCCTGTTCTGTGCACGTGGATGATTTAGAAAGGGTCCTAATCATGTGTGCTTAGGGCTAGCTTTCAAGACACAATATTCATTAGTACATTTAAAATAATTGTGTTCTTTTAATATAGGAAGGACATGAAGTAGATGAGTTGTGCTAAATATAGATTGCAATCTTGAAAGGCTGAGACTGTATATTAGTAACTTTGTCCCAAGCAGATGCAGATGAGTCCAGATAATAGTGCAAGATGAGTTGAAAGAGGCATAAGGGATCTGGAGGGATTGTCTGGGCATGGAGAAGGCAAGCTGCAGACTAGGAGCTGAAAGGTGATAAGGTGGGGTGGGAAAGAACGGAGGGATTGGCTTCAGGAGTCCAGTTCTTCTCGGGCATGTGACGTGAGGTCACCAGGTGTCACTGTAGCACTTCTCTTAACTGACATTAAGGAGATTCAAGATAGAGTGTGCTGGCACCCACCTATAATCTCAGTACCTGGGAGGGAGAGGCAGAAGAATCAGCCCCAGGTCATCCTCGGCTTCATACAAGTCTGAGGTCAGCCTGGGCTACTTGAGAGCCTGTCTCTAATTAACATAAAAACAGGCTAGAGAGGTGACTCAGTATTTAATAGTGCTGCCTGCTCTTGCAGTGGACCTGGGTTCAGTTCCCAGCACTCACAGCAGCTCACAGTGGCATGTAACTCCAGTTCCAGGGGATCTAGTGCCCTCTTCTGGCCTCTGTGGGCACAGACATACATCCTGGCAAAACACTTGTTCATATAAAATGAAATACTTTAATTAACAGAAAACAAGCAACAGTGAGAAGTAATCATGACTCTGAGACAGTTCAGCTGGTACAGTTCACACTGTTACTTGGTGTCAGGGCACTTGCATGCCATGTGTGAGGCCCTGCTCCACACCCAGCACTAGAGAACTTTGTCCCAGTCTTGAAGGCTGGATGAAAAGTTTTCCCAGCTTTGTTCCAAGAGCTACTTAGAACTGTGGTTGCCAGAAAAGCTGTCTTCTGCTTAAAGTCAGAACTACTAGACAGTCTTCAGTGCTGGTATTCTCAAAGCCCCTTTCCTCCTCAGGCCTTTAACAAATACAAGAGAGAAGGGTTTTGTCTTCAGAATGTGGACAAGGCCCCTTTGGCTAAGAGGAGGAAGATGAAGAGGACAAGCACCAGCACAGAGACACGCAGCAGCTCCAGTGAGAGCTCCCGCTCCTCCTCCTCCCATTCCCATGGCAAAACGACGCCCACCAAGACGCTGCAGCCTGGCAACCCTACAGACAGCAGTAACCCAGACACCCTCTTCCAGTTCTCAGACTGAGTACTGTGGGAATGGTAGGACGTCTTGGCTGACCCTTGCACCTTAGTTCCCTCAGCATGTGCCTGAGGTATGATCTGTGCTTTAAAAAGATGTCTCCCATTGTTCTCATTGGAATCTGCCTCTTAATGAATTTTTTTTTAGGGGGGGGAACCTGTTTGGTTATCTTTGTCCAAAAGCACTGGACAGCATTACTGTGAATAGAGGACACATGATACTTTTTAGTGGACTAGCACGACGCCAGCTCAAGATTCTTCTTGAAACAGCAAAGGTTTTTGAAATTTTAGTGACGAGTTAGATAAGTCATAGATGTTCACATGTCTGCCAAGAAGACTTGATGACTTGATGACTTCTGCTTTGCCTGGTGAACACGGTTTTTAAGAGACTTGTACCCTTTGGGTAGTGACCAGAGAAAAAGGTCTGTTTTCAAAAGAGATGCTATAATGAATTTTATGTGTGGCTTTGTTTCTTAAAAGAGAATTTTAACTTATTGTTTTTATTTTATGGTCATATAGACTGATAACTTGCTATTATTAATCTTTTTCTAAAAAGTGAAAAAATATTTAAGAACTTAAGGTCCTGTGTTCTGCACTTGGGACCATCTGAACTGCATGCTAAGCTATGTTTGTTTTTAATTTTGCACTGCTCTTTCCTGGCAGTTTGTTTTAATGGTTATTGTAGGAATTAAGGTACATGTCTCTTGGTTTATGTAATACAGCACTTTATAAAATAGTATGAGTATTGCAGTCTGTCTTATAAGGTGCACTATTTAAAGCATATGTACTGTATTTTTGCTATTCTTTTCATTATCTACTTTAATTTGTCCTCACATCCCTCTTCTGCTTTCTATGCAGCAAGTAGAAAGGGACATGTTGTATAATGACTCATTAGCCACTTATGCACCAGTACGAGGAAAAGGAAAGGGAAATTCTACTCAACACTGTGCTTCATATCTGTACACTGTGTTGCACTACAGTGAGGCATTTTCTCCTGTAGTCATATATTATGTACATAATATTTTAGAACCATACCTATACTTGTTTTTGAAATATTTCTGTTGAATTTTAAATCCACAAAGCATTTTATAAAATTATGCAGAGCACTTTTATTGCTCAAAAGTTCTAAATTGATATAGACAAGTGCTATGCTGTGAAGACATTTCATTGAAAGACTGCTTCATTTTACAATTAATACAAACTAATTAATTCCCTATGCAAAAAAAGAAATTACAGGATTTGTATGGTTTTTTTTTCCTTTAAAGCCATTACATGGAATGTCAGGACTAAGAAAAATGATCTTCGCTATGTTTACAAGAATTATGCTTAAAAAGATACTGCCCAACATGTTTATTTTAGTTTTGTTAGTGATAACTCTTCAGCATTAGATTGGAATTTAGACATGATACCTATTTATCTCTTTCTTAAGGTAATAGCAGCATTAATTTCAACCAGTGATGAGTACTAAAAATACTGCATTCTGTGTAATGGTAATGTATTTATTACTAAATCAGTGTACATATTAATAGTATAGGCAACAAAAAATGACAAATATTAAAATATTTTCAAAACATTACATTATCCTGTTCACTTTTTGTTCACAGTAGTTACTGGGGATATTTTTTGATACTCTTGGACTGGCCAAAAGGCTATATAATTCTCACTGAGTCAATAAAAATTTTATACTCCTAGCTTTCAGTCATTTCTAGTAATGATAGGAAACTGTGAATTATTAATAAACTATAGCTGTTTCACAAAATGTGATACCCTTGGGCACAGATTTTTAATAAGAATATGTCCACTTATTTTTACACTGGATATATTTGGATTGTATTTGGAAATGTATAAGTTAGTTCTTGAAGTCATTTGTAAATGTGTGTACTGACAGGAAATACAAGTTGCAAAGTACAAACTGAGGAGATTGTGTTGCCAACGAAAGGAAATCCAGAAAAGTGGTTCAACCCTCCTCATGATTTATTAGTTCATTGTGAATATTGGGAATTGATGGGTTTTTCATTTCATCACCTTGTATCTTCTGGAGGATTTAATAGACACTGGGCAAAAGTCAGTTAGAGTAAGAAGAAAAGATAAGGCTCTCTGCAAACTGTTGAGCCTAACTGAATCATCTAGAAAAGACCACAAGAAACTCACAGCCTAGGCCTTCAATAAGATGCTACCACCATCACCCAATTTTTAAGCACCTGAAAGACAGCACCTAATGATCCCTTGAAGATTCTGTGTTAGTGGACAAGTTGTCCTCTAAGAATCATAGAACTTTCATTTGATCACATCAAAATTAAATGATAAAAATGCTACATGCAGAAATATTAAGTGAGGATCTGGAGAGATGGCTCAGCAGTTAAGAGCAGACACTGCTCTTAGAAGGATGTGAGTTCTGTTCTCAGCATCCATATCAGACAGCTCACTACAGCCTGGAACTCCAGCTCTGGGGCATTCTGTGCCCTCTTCCGGTGCACAAAATATTAAGTGAAATGACTTGACTTTTGGAGTAAAATAGAAGTAGATTGGAAAAAAATAAATACCTGCTTTAAGTTCTCTTTATGACGATAGTTTTGGGGCTAGAGCCAAATCATCCCACCCTTCTTTATTGGTTACATTGTGTGTAATTTATACCACTGCATATCCCGAGTCACACATTTTGTAATTGCCTATGCCTAATATATTAAAAGGCAAGGATAATAAGAAAAGGAATTTGATAGGGGAACAAAACTAAAGTAGACTAGTTTTTTGTAATTGTGCCAGATCCTGTTGCTGAATGAACTAATTTAGCTATCTTGAAACCCATCAGTTCTCCCAAGCCTCTATGGAAACCATTAAACTATTGGAGTGAAGTGAATTTCAACATAATTATCTGTCTTGAAGTTGCAGGTTCATTTGTGCATGAAAACCGCCTTTTTCTTTGAGATTACTGCTAATTAAATAATTATGCAAATAGCTATATTTTAAATGTAAGGTGATTGTTTTAAAGAATCCTACTAGGGTAACAGTGAGTGATTTGTTCTTTTTTTAATAAAGGAAATCCTTTATCTAAATATGAACTCAAGTATTTTATAAAAGCATATAATTTATTGTCTACTTGTTCACTTTTCTTCTATTTTCTTTTCTTCTTCTTCTTTTTTTTTTTCCTTTTTGGTTTTTAGAGATAGGATTTCTCTGTGTAGCCCTGCCTGTCCTGGAACTTACTATGTAGACCAGACTGGCCTCGAACTCAGAGATCTGCCTGCCTCTGCCTCCTGAGTGCTGGAATTAAAGGTGTGTGCCACCACTGTTGGGCCACTTTTCTTCTATTTCCAACAAATATTTTGGTTAGATTTATTAAGAACAAGCTGCTTTAAAATGTTGGAGATTTCTAATTGTTAGCTCTGTTGTTTTCCCAGAGGCCAGTAAGGAACAGTACAGTTGGGGTGCTTGTGTGGTAACACTCCTAATACTCCTTGGTCTGCTAAGTTAAATTCTTATGTTACTTGCATTCTGTCAGAATAATTGTCTCATGGATGAATTATTATAATAAAATATCTTCAGTTTACACTGCTTGGCCTCTCAGATGTCTTATACCCATACACCCCGATTTCTGCTCTTTAACTGTACTATGGGAATGCCTGTTGCCACTTGATATTATCATCCATCTCTAAAATGAACATAGCAAGCTCTCGTAAAATACCAGTCACTTTTTTTGTTTGTTTGAGACAAGGTCTCTCTACATAGCCCTGGCTGCCCTGGAACTCAGTATGTAGACCAAGCTGGCTCACAGAAAGATCCACCTCCCAATTCTGGGATTAAATGCATGAGCCACCATTCCCAGCCCCCATGAGTCACTTTAAGATTCAAGGATGGGGAATCCATAAGATTCACAGAGGATGAAGTATATCTCAGATGTTATAGGTATAACCTTGAAGAAAAGAGCAGCTACAGCAATACAAGTTTTATTCACGTCTTATTAAGTAACTTCACTTACAATTGTGACATTCTTTGGAGAGAATGATTTTTTTAAAAAGATTTATTTATTTATTATGTATAGAGTGTTCTGCCTGCATATATCCCTGCAGGCCAGAAGAGGGCACCAGACCTCACTACAGATGGTTGTGAGCCACCATGTGGTTGCTGGGAATTGAACTCAGTACCTCTGGAAGAGCAGCCAGTGCTCTTAACCTCTGAGCCATCTCTCCAGCCCTGAGAATGATTTCCTTAAGAATAGTTATTTATTTGGTGAGCATGGCATCACATGCCTGTGATTGCAGCACTCATGAGGCTGACCCAGGCCTACCTGGGCTGTTCAGTGAGACCTTGCTTCTATGAGGGGAAGGAGTGTGTTTTCCAAGGGACAGTAGCATAACATTTGATGATCCTCACTTCCGTCCTCAATGTCTGTATCACTTGCTCTGGAGCTTTCAAGGTATTTCTATTGAGCCCTTTTCTTTATGCATCCAGTCCTAACCCCAGTTTAATTATAAAAACTAGTACATTTCTATTCTGAGTGGTTCTTCCCCATACCTCTGGCTTTCTCTTCAGCCTATTTGGTGAATTTGTGATGGAAATGGGTGCCAGTTCTTCCCCCTAAGGCTGGGCTAGAAAAGAGTAAAACAGTAAAGCAACCCCCAAGTGTGTGTCTTCTTACTCACTTGGCGTGAGTACCATTGACTGACAACTATCTTTTTCCCTTCATCATTTCTAACCATGGGGAAAAGGCTAACGTTTTATATTAGGAGACTTATATTAAAAGACAGGATTCTTGGTAGCGATTCACCAGGCTTAATTTCCCTCGTGCATTTCTGCTGGGATAGGAAGAAGGACATGTAATATTTTCCCAGCTGGAGTGTTTCTTGACTGAGTATAAGGCTCTGAATTCTGAAGATGGGCAGATTTGTATTTCTTGTGTCACGTGGTTGTTGGAACCCGGGAATCTGGGGTAGTGCCTGGCACTGTGTTGTTTATCTGCTTCATCCTCTTGCACTGCCCAACACTTTTCATCTTTATGCGTTTATAAAAATCGGTCCATCTTGAAAATCCAGTTTTATTCTTTTTCCTTTTTTCATTTAGGGTTTTTTTTTTTAATCTTTGCTTTGAAGTCCTATTTAAAAAAAGAAAAAGAAAAGAAAAGAAATGCAAGCAATTTTTCAAAAAATACCATGGTTTTGTTTTTCTGACATTTCTTCTTGTAGAGAGATTGGAAATTATCGTTTATCTTGTTTGCTTTGTTTTAAAATCCAGTCAGGTTAAGGCACATGACATTTTACCTACAGTGAAATTTCCCTTCATAACGTTGGTTGTATAAAATGAGCCCTGCCTGTTGTAATGAATATGTGACAGTTGTCCCCATTAAAAAAATACCCATGACCGTGGTGAGCATTTGGATATTCTTCATAGTGCCCTTTAGGTTCTGTACTCCTATCCTGCTGGCCAAGGCATGGGTAAAAGGACTAATTCAGTATATAATAATATTCATCTCTTGGTGAGTGTGGTAGCTTGAATGTAATTGGCCCATACACACACATAGGGAGGGGCACTGTTAGGAGGTGTGGCCTTGTTGGAGGAAGTGTGTTACTGTGGGGGTGGGCTTTGAGGTCTCCTAATGCTCAAGCTACTCCCAATGTGAGAGACCATCTCCTGTTGCCTGCAAGATGTAGGACTCTCAGCTCCTTCTCCAGCACTGTCTGCCTGTATGCCGCTATGCTCTCCACCATGATGGTAATGGACTGAACCTCTGAAACTATAAGCAAGCCCCAATTACATGATTTCCTTTATAATAGTTGTCATGGTATCTCTTCACAGCAATAGAAACCCTAACTGAGACAGTGACTGAGAAGGAAAACAGATATGCTGCAGCACATAAAACATGAATCCTTAAGTACCAAGGTTTGAGGAAACATCTTTAAAATCCTTACTTTAAAAAAATGATTTTTTTTAAAGAAGAGGAAACCACATGCACACATAGAGGAATTTCTAAGGCTGGCATTCCTTGTGCAGTTGGCATAGTTCTCTTAGAGGTAGTGCACACCCAGAGATGTGGGGCTAAAAACTGAGTGAGAATAATTTAAGGCGTTACCATTGATAAAACTGTTTTCTCACAGCTTTATGAAAAGCTAAGAATCCATCTCACCAAAAGGTAAGTAGGAAAAAGTGAAGAGTAATGTTCCTTATGTTCTGTGTGGGTATTAGGAGTAAAGGTCCAGTCAAGCTTTAGATCAAATGGGTCCCATTCCTCTCCATGACCATCTGCACTGGCTTGCTTACCTGCACTGGAATCCCCACACTAGGTATGTGGGCTTGTTCTTGCATCATTTTTCCTTGTGAGTTACAAGTCTGTATGTACAGTAATGCATCCCTACAGGGACCTCAATGAAATGAGTTCTGGGGTTGTTTTGTTTTGTTTTTTGTTTGTTTGTTTTGTGGAAGAATGACCCCAAATTGAAGTGTGTGTAAACTCTCTAGTTAATTGATCTCTGATTTCCACTTTTAAGTATACCATATTAACAATTTGTTTTCCATTTGGCCAATTTCCCCCTTGATTCATGTTTACCTTTTACCCTCTTCTTTTGAGTAAAACAAAATTTTGCATTAAATGTTTTTAAAGTACATATTTTATTGACCTTTGATTTTATACTTTCTGATGGTTTCCATTCCATCCTACTCTTCCTTATTTCCACATGAGATTATCTTTTTTGTCTGGAGAATTCTTTTAAAAATGGTCTTAGGTGGGATTATAGAGACAGCTCAGTGGTTAAGAGTACAGAACTGTTCTTACAGAGGACTCTAGTTCAGTTTTCAGCAGCCATATCAGGCAGCTCACAACCACCATAATGAGCTCCAGGGGGACCCAGTACCTCCAGCTTCATGGTACTTGTACTTATGTGCACATACCTACACACAAACACATAATTAAAAATAAATATATGAATGGATTTGTAATCTGAAATACAGCTAGGTGAGTTCACTATTATGCAAAAATCAGCATTCTTTACACAGACAAGACAGCTATGACATCACTACATTGTATCATCTTCATGACCACTGTCACCTGTGACCTGTCCTTGACTAAAACTTCATTTGGTGACACATACTGTTTCTTTTAATGCCAGATCTGCCAAAAGTAAATTCTCTTGGTTTCTAATTATTTTAAATATTTATTTTGCTTTTTTTTGTAACACCTTTGTTGGGATAAAATTTGCTTATCAGTATGAATCAAGCACTTAAAATGTACATACAGTTCAATGTTGCCTTTAATTTTGAAGGATACTTCCACTGAATGTGAAATCCTAGGTATGCCACTTAAAAAATGTCATTCCATTCTTTAAATTCTGTGGCAAAGTCAACTGTAAGTCTTGTTTTGAAGATAAGATATCTTTTTGCTCTAGCCACATGGGCGACAGACAGTTGAGACAGGGTCACACTAAGCAGCCGAGGCTGGCCTGGAGCTTGTAGTCCTTCTGACTCAGCCCCTCTAGGGATGGAATTTCAGGTATTACCATCACCCACTGCTCTTTGACCATCTTTAAGATTTCCTCTTTGTCTTTGATTTTCAAGAGTTTGAGTAGAGGTGCCTATGTGTGGTCTTACTTTTAAAAGCAAATAAAGTTACAGAATCTGTTGGTTGGGGACTTTCCCTATTGGAAGTTCCCAATCGCGTATTCTTCAAGTCATTGTTCCAAATACATTCTCTTTCTTTCTTTCTTTTAGAATTCCCCAAAGCCTCTTCACCATGTTCCTTATTATTTACCCATCTTTTGGATTTTCCATCTCCCTCTACTATATAAATTTTGAACCTATATAAATTTTACCAACCTGTTCTCTAGTTCACTTGGTCTCTTTTCTCCTCTATCTATTGAATTTGAAATTTAATTTCATATATTATGTCAAGCTCTAAAATACTCATTGACTCCTCCATATACTCCAAATCCCTAGTGAATTCCCAATCTTTTTTATATTCTTGAACATATTAATTAAAATTATTTCAGAACCGTGAAAAAACAGTGAATTACTATGTGTTGGTTGTTTCTATTTGCATTTTCTCTTGAGTTTCAGTCATTTTTGTCTTGTTTTTGGCTTGCCTTTGAGTTTATCTGATGCCTTACATTGTGTTTTAAAGCCCATGGCGGCTCTGGATTGTATGGTCTTCTCCCATGAGGGTGTGTTTTCTTCTGTCTATCTATCATATGAAATGCAGCCAGACCAGTGTGATTGTATCAAAGATTGATGCTAGGCTTACATATTAAATTCTGCTGTTCCTCCTAGCGATTAGCCACTGTGAGTTTCCAACTGAAAATCTGGGGTATTTATTGGTGCCACTTTACCATAATGATCCTGAATCCCCACATCTGTCTCCTCAGCACCAAAAGCTGTTAAGACCTGTGGCCAACTCTTTTAGCTCCCGTTTGCTGCCTCTGCTGGGTTTCCTGAAGCCTGGCCTTGTTCATGAGAGTTTAGGATTGACAGGCACCTCCAGGAGACACTATAGTAGTTAGCACTTTCTTCTTGTTTGCTTTCGTGGGGTGGTCTCCTCTTGGGACTTTGTCCTCAAATCCTAGCCCAAGCCCCAGCTCTGGTCTCTTAAACTAAGTGCACTGCTGCTTTCTGCCGAGCTCCTCTCCAAGGATGCAGAGTGATGATGGTGCCCAGCTGAGTGTGCTGCTGCTCCTGCGCTAAGGCTGGCTGTTTGCTCCCTGTTGCCTGTTAATGCTGTTACATGTTTCTGTTAGCTTTCATGGTTGTTTTCAGTACAGTTTCTACCTCAGGCACAAGCTACTCCAATTATGGTCAAGAGCAGAAATCTGCTGCTAATCATTTTCAGTCGTTGTTGAGTTGTGAAGAGGGCTCCAGGTTCCTCTCATGTTACAGGTCTTCATTGAATGGTTTTGTGCCCCTACTTCAGACCAGATATTATTGTTCCCAATACGGCAATATGATAGAAAAGATAAGGTGGGAGGTTTTTTACTTCTTTTTATAGACAGGATCCTAAATGGTTTCTGACTTTTTCTGCATGTTAATCATGTAGACTAATAGACTTTTACCTTGATGGTTCCAAACTCTAGTATCTTGTGCTTTGGTCATATCCACCCGTTATTGTCCCCTTCCCTGACTCTCTGCCCTAACAGTAGCAGTCACCCCTCCCCTACTTTCAGGCCATCATTCCCCACATTGAGGGAAGGCATGGAATCCTTTCTCCTCTTTGACCAGCATACTTTGTTTGACATTCTCCAGTTCCTTTTATTTTCCTGTGAATGACTCAGTTTAATTTCTTCTCTGTGACTGAATAATGCACCATGATGTATGTGTGTGTATGTATGTATGTTTTGTGTGTGTGTGTGTGTATGTGAGAGAGAGAGAGAGAGAGAGAGAGAGAGAGAGAATTTATCTGTTCATCTGTTGCTGATTGATCCTTGTAGTAATTATCACTGGCTATTATGAAACAGATATGACAGAGAGAAACTGGGACCTTTGGGATGATCACACTTTGTTATTTTATATGAAAATTCTAATAGTTTTTGATTATACAGGCTGGAGTTATATCTCAGTATAGAGTGTTTGCCTAGTGGGACAAGGTCCTGGGTTCAATACCCAGTGCCAGAAAAATTAAATGAAGACTAGCCCAGTACATCACATTTGTAATCCACCCATTGAAGGCTAAAAATGCTTAATTATATGTATTTAAGTTGAGACTTCCAACAGACAATATAAGCACATGAAAAGCTTACTTTGAAGCATAATTGTTGAACAATTTGAGGTAAAATTCTAGAAGGTAGCTGTGGTGTCATGACACACACCTGTGATCAGCTCTCTGGAGGCTGAAACAGCATAATTGAGAGTTCAAGGCCACCCTGGGCTGCATAGTGAGACCTCCTGTCAAAAGCAAACCAAGAAGCTGGGAAGGCGGCTCCATAAGTGAAGCTCCTGCTGCACAAGTGTGAGGACCAGAGTTGGGGTGCCTGGCACCCAGGGATGTCATCTGTAACCCCAGCACTGGGAGACCAGAGACAGGCTGATACTGGGACCTGGCTGACCAGCCAGTCTAGCAAAATGATGGGCGTCAGGTTTCTTTACAGACCCTGACTCAAAAATAGGGTGAAGGAGCAATAGAGGGAAATGTTCAGTTAGCCTAGGCCTCTGTGTATGTGTGTGTGCACACACACACACACACACACACACACAATTTAAAAACAAGGAAAAGTAACGCATAGGAACAGATGGAGAACAAACAAATCTCTGGAAGGAATTCCTTTTTTGTAGGTGTTAACATGAGATCTGATCATCAATACATTGAGGTTTCCTATTTTAGCTTCAGTTTTTGAAAAATATTTTCACAGGTGACTAAGTACTCATTAAATGTATTAAGATATTAAAAAGTTATTTGATGTTCTCAGTCTCCCAGAATAGCTTCAATGTCAGTGTTATCAAGAGAAAATGCATTCTGGGCACGTGTCACTACTAAACACTGCAGTCAATGAAGTATTTCAGTGTCCTTTGCTGTTCTTTCTCCCTTCAGAAACTGCATCCACTCTGGAGTGTCTGCACATGTAATCCCAGCACCTGGGAGGTGAAGGCAGGAAGATCATAAGATCACATTCCTCCTGTAGGGGCTGGAAAGATAGCTAAGCAGATCAGAGTTCTTGTTTTAGCAGAGGACCTGGGTTCAATTCCTAGCACACCCACATGGCAGCTCACAACCATCTATAAATCTGGTTCCAGGGAATCCAATCCTCTCTGACCTCTGAGGGTACCTGGCACACACACACGATGCATAGACATAAATGTGAGGAAAATACTCATAAACATAAATAAACCTTTAAATTTTTTAAATAATAGTTTCCTCATCTACTTAGTGAGTTTGAGGCCATCCTGGGTTAAATGAGACCCTGTTGCAAAAGACAGAAAGAGAAAGAGGGAAGGGGAAGGTTAGAAAGAAAGAAAAACCAACTTCATCTCAAAGAATTATCTTTACTTAAAATGCAGAGTCCAAAGGTAATTTTTGTGTGGTTCTGGGCCTTGATCTCTGGGCCTTTGTACATGCTAAGCAAGGAATCTATCACTGGGTTACATTGATACATTCCAAGAAACAAGAAACAGCCCTGAGCATCCTGGATTTGGTGCTTGGGATGGTGGCTCTCTTAAAGTGACTTGGAAACTGCCATTTAAAGTGAAAGAAGCTAAACACAAATGCCCATATACTGCACAGTTCCATTGATATTAAAGATACAGAATAGACAGAACCATAGAGGTTGGAAGATCTGTGCTTTCCACAGGCTGCTGGAGTGAGGAATGGGGGTGACTGCTTAATGAGTTGTAGTACAGGGCTCAGGATGGTGAGGTAGTCTGGAACTAGGTAGCTATAATAGTTGTGAGTACATTAAAATTCCTGAATGGTGCATTTAAAACAATTTTTGGGGGGTGGGGGAGAAGAGGTGGGCTTCTCTCAATGTTGTCCAGAGGGGCCTCTAACACCTGAGCCCCAGAGAGCCTCCCACTTCAACCTCCCAAATAACTGAAAACTCGAGGTGTCTAACTTTCATCTTAATTTTTAAAATTCTGCAAAACAACAAAACCCACCCTCTAGAAAGGATGCAGTCACTTGAGAAATTGCCCAAACACCCGACTGTTTGAAGAATGTCACCCCAGCCCTCATTAACATGATGGATATTACAGCTGGGGACAAAATAAATTAGTCTCTTACAAGATGATACCAACTTTCTAGCCTCACCAGAGGGAGAGAGGGAGCCTCTTGTGGGGTTTGTTTTCCCCAGTTCTTTACAGGCCAGAGCACTGTGTTCACCAGTGACCACATCCAGCTTCCTGCTCTAACAGTTAATCCTGGGTTCTCCTTGTCCTGATGGGAACACTGGAGTCTCATGTCAGCTCTGTTCCTGTTTGATGAGTGCTTCTTGAACTCTCTGAGCCTGTGCTTACTGTTGCTTTCAGAAGCAGGTTCAAGTGTACAGTTAACTGAAATGTTACTCACAAAGTCATTTGTCTTCCAAGCAACCAAATTACTACAGGGTTTCTCTGTGTAACAGCCCTAGCTGTCCTGGAACTCTCTTTGTAGAACAGGCTGGCCTTGAACTCACCAAGATCCTCCTGCCTCTGCCTCCCAGGTGCTGGGATTAAAGGCGTGCACCACCACCTTCCAGCTCCAAAATACTTTTTATTTTGTTTTATGTGTATGAGTGTTTTTGCTTGCATGTATATGTCTCAGATCCCCTGGACCTAGACTTAAAGACAGCTGTGACCATTTGGGTGTGGGAATTGAACCCAGGTCCTTTAGAAGAACAGCCGGTGCTCTTAATCACTGAGCTAACTCTCCACTTCCCCAAAATACTTTTTAAACAAATGCAAAATTAAAATTACTTGTGATCTCATCCCTCGTAACTGCAGCTTGTATCTTTTATTTATTTTTTTTTAAGCAGTGCTGGAGGTGAGGGACCAAACCCAGGTTTGAATGAGACAAGCCCCTACTTCTGAGCCACACCTCCAGCCCTATAATGTATTTATCTTGGGTAATTTATACTCACAAAGCCTAAAAGTTTAATCAATAGAAGACTGGACTCAAAGTTCTTTTTATCCACTGATTGAGATATCACAGGACATCACATTGGTTCCTGGAGGAGACAAAGATTAACTGTTTTGGAGAAAATGAATTAGGCCTTGAAAATTTCAAAATGCTTTTTATAGCAAATGTGAATAGATTTTTTTCAAATGCAGATTGTTTTTCATAAAAAAAAAATCTTAATGTGAAGACTATATATTGCCATACAATAAAGTTAGTACTTTTAAATTTGAGTGGCAAATGTTTTGAAATTATTGAAATGTTTTGCTTAATATATTTAGAATAAAATACACCTACATGTAAGAACATGAATAAGTATTATATTGCATCATAGTCTAGTTCTTTATCTTTTTTAAAGCAAGACTAGGCTGGGGGGTAAAGACTTATTTCTAGTAAGTCTTTACCCAATTTGAGTAAAGTCCCTGGTCAGAATGTTCTAGAGCACTGTCCATGTTCTTACTTCTGAGTCTGATGTTGGCCTCTTGCTTATTTTTTTGGATGTTTGGTTTTTTTTATTTTGGTTCTGGTTTTGTGTTTTGGTTTTGAGACAGGATCTCATGTAGCCTAGGCTGGCCTCAGATTCACTATATAAAGACAGATGACCTTGAACTCCTGATCCTCTTGCCTCCATTCCTCAAGTGCTGGGTGTTTGCTACCAGGGTGAGCCCTGATATTTTTTGATTTTTTTTTTGTTTGTTTTTTGTTTTTTTCAAGACAGGGTTTCTCTGTGTAGCTTTGCGCCTTTCCTGGATCTCACTCTGTAGACCAGGCTGGGTTCGAACTCAGAGATCTGCCTGCCCCTGCCTCCCGAGTACTGGGATTAAAGATGTGCACCACCGCCGCCTGGCTGATGTTTGATTTTAAAGTCAGAATAATCAAACTCTTCCAAAAAATCCACAAAACTTTTTTCTAATGATGAATACATTCAGTGAAAAGTTGAACTTTTGAGACTTCCAATTAAAATTTTAATTTGAGCAGCATATAAGTTATGAATCCTAAAAATATAAACGTTGGTGACTCTAGACAATATGCAGTCTTCCCCATGTAGGCTGTGTTGGATTTGTGTATATTTTTCAGTGTTAGAGTACAGTGACTGTAATAGAAAGTTGTTTTAAATCTGGTGGTGTTTGTGGACATAGTTAAAATTACACATGAAATGTGAAATTTGTGCTTTAAATGAGGCTCCTTGCACTGTAATTATTTAAAATTCAGTTGCATTAATTATCTATTTGGAGGAAGAATATTTTCTAGTTAAGTAGTAGATCAGTATTATGAAGTGCACATAGGTATGTTTATACACACATTTAGGGGCTAACAGCGTGCAACTGACCATCTGCTCTCCCAGGGACCCCCCCAACCCTGTACTGAAGTACTGTCTGCTGAAAATGATGGATAAGCCAAAAAGGTATGAGAAATTCCTGTTAGTTTCTCTTCCATGAAAGGTACAGATACAAACAGTTCACTCTAGTAGCAGCACATTGGTTTCCTGACGACCTAATGGGCTGTAACGGGAGATAACCATCTACATTTATTTACCATTAGCATCAAAGATAGGATTTGAACTTAATAGAGGGACAGCGTTGTTAGACTTTGTGTCTGTGAAACACACATAGTAGGAAGCACTTGGGTTTGAGTTTTATTTTTTCAGGCTGAAGTAAGGAATTATTTATTTGATTGATTTTCTTTAGACATCATACACGCTTGCTTTCTTCAGTCACTTGATTGTTAATGAGAATGTCTTGTTGGGTTAGTCTACTCCCTGCTAGGTTTTAGGCTTTGATTTATCTGAGCTCACTCTTTGTAGAAGAATGCGAGTGTCTTCTGGAAGTAGGGCCAGGACCTGAAGGTGGGGGACTGATCCCAGGAGAACAGAATTGAGTCGGTTAGTGCCTGTAGAGGGCACAGAGGACCCCTTCCCAGGGCAGACCATAGTGTTCAATGTTCTCGGCCTGGGTTTCCTTCTGAGGCGTTTCTAATATACTGTGAGTCTATGTGTTGATCCTCTTGCTGCTCAGATTTGGGCTGTCACGTAGCATGCATGTTTAATTCCACTTTGTTCCATTGGGGGAAACTATAGAACCTTGGTTTTGCTTACTGACCCCACATTAGCATCAACAAGTAAATCACTTTAACTGTATATTTTCCTTGGGTCTTTTACACACACACACACACACACACACACACACACACACACACACACACACTCTCACACCATGGTATCCCTTCCTCTCCTAGCTAAGGGAATCAGTGCTTCATCTGAGCTGCATTCAGATCATCATGTTACTTGTTGTACATATGAAACCGGTAGCAGTAATTACCTGTGTGTCACCACCATAAACCATTTTCCACGGTTTTCTGTATAGTCTTGTCTGCCTCCTAGCAGTCCATGGAGGTCTGCTGAGCAGAAGCTTTTACAGCCAGAATGGATATATTTATGAAGCACGGGCCTGTACTCTTCATAGACCTTTTTAAGGTTTGTTTTCAGCCCTGTGAATGCAGGTTCAGCTCATGCCAAAACTGTCTTGTTTCAGAGGGCTAGTGTTGAGGGTGCCGAGAGTGTCTCTAGTTTTTGTTTGCTAGCTCTGTTGCTTCCTGATAAGCAGGAGCTAATTCATCATTCCCAGAACAGGAACAGAGTGCCCTTGGAGGCTCTCTGGGCAGACTGAGCCTCTTCCTCATGCCTTGCCAGTGGGCAGAATTGCTTGCATTCTTTTTCTTTCACGAGTCTTCACCATTTTCTATCTGGCATGATGAGGCTCTTTGCCTGCCCATCTTTCTCTCCCCTCTTCTCTCATCGTACCCCCACTTTGCTTTAAAAAGAAACAAAAGCACCTTGACACTGTGTACAGGAATCTGTGAAGGGCTTAAGTGAGGCTTGCTTTTGGAGTACATACTTCTTTTTATTTTAGCAGAAGAATCAGTTTGTAATTAGACCAGGTCTTTGGCACCTCAAAAGCTGGTCTAGGAGCCGACCTTTGACAGTCACTCACTCCACACAATTCACTTTCCTTTTGCATGGCTTATTTTCTCCATCCTCTTGGAAAAAGAAACACATCCTTACCTTGCAAAAAAGAGTTATTCTCACCTAAGAATCAGCTTCTTTTTGTAAATCCATGCCTCCTCCATTATTTTTACTAGTCTTTTTTGTTTAACATCACCTGCATTTAATAAGTGGCAGCTTTCCTTAACATGTTTTCCTGGATTTTGTATTTATATTTCTTAGGGCAGTTTTTTTAATTGATTGATTCTAGAATCTCCATGCATTAATTTATAATGAGCATTTTCTTTCTAGGATCATTGAGGATGGCCAAATGGAATAGATTCCTTTTGTTGGTGTAAATACACATAGTTGTTTTAGTGTTGTTTAAACGCTTTCTTTTATTGAGAATTGATCCTGCCTTTGATTAAAAGTGAACCATCTGGAGCTAAGACATATTCTAAACTACTCATGTAGAATTTTCAGAATTCTGTTGCTAACATCTCTTGTCATAACAGACAGGGTCTAGTAGTGAGTTTTTCCCTTGTTCAGGCAGGTCTGTTAAAAAAACAAAATAACAAAAACACATGAATCAAAAACCAAATGTATTGTAAACGTGCTGTGTGCTTGTTTAGGGGAGTTGATGGGAAAGCTTCATGCATGGATTTTGTTTTTAACAAAGCAGTAAGGGCTTCCTTTTATCAGCTTTTGTGTGTATAGAGATGTATTTGTTCAAGCTTTAAGAAAATAATAAATCTGTCAATGTTCAAACAAACACCTGATATCTGGTCTGGATTTTGATGATTTTCTTTGGGGAAAAGGGATTTAGGGTTTGGAGATTTTAGTTTCTTTTTAATTAGGATCCTTAAAGAAATGCAAGGTACATAGCAGTACTTTAATATTGTATAAGGCTTGAGTTACTGTGTGTTTGAACTAGTATTGTTTGTGGAGAATGGGTAACAGTTAAGAACCACACTGTCTCTCTGCTCTGAATATACTTTCAAAGGACCTCTACCCATCCATCCATCCATCATCCATCCATCCACCCATCCATCCACCCATCCATCATCCATCCATCCATCCATCCATCCCTTCCTTCCACTCATATCATGCAGTGGTGGGTTTAGGAGGAAAAGCCCCAAGCAGACTGCTAAGGGGCATGTAGCTGGGTCTTCTTCATCAGTAGCTGGTCCCTGGGGCCCCTTAGCTGCCTCCCCACCAAGTCTTCCTCAAACTACCCTCTGCCTCTGCTCCTGTAGCCCTTGTCCTTCACCTTTGTTGTCTGAAGCTCACCACTTTGATCCCTCAAGACCCAAAGAAACAAGACACATTAACTAGACGATATGGAAGGCAGCACAAGTTGATGAAATGGGCAGGTTAATGATCTACCGCTGTAGCACAAATAACACCCAAACTTGGTGAGTAAATAAGCATTAATTATTTTTCAGTTCCTCCACAAGCAGCTTGCCTGGACTGATACTGACCCAGAGTCTCTCAAGGTGCAATTAAGTCAGAGATGTTGGCCAGGAAAAGTCGACCTCCCTCCACTATGGCATGGTCAGAGCAGTTCTTTGTGTCCAATTGAGACTCAACGTTTTTTATGCTTTTGTTTTAAGCTGTATAAATAAAAAACACCATGGGTTATTAATTATTATTATTTGCTGAGAAAACAGCTTTGCATTGCAGTCGTGACTTCCTGCCATTGTCTTTTTCTGGGTTTGTTTCTTTTGTAATCACAGGGCTGGAGAGGTGGCTCACTGCCTAAGTATGCTCACTGCTCTTGTGAAAGACCTGAATTCAGTTCTCAGCAGCCACGTTGACTGGCTTACGACTTCCTATAACTCCAGCTCCAGGAGATCCAACACCCTCTTCTGGACTCAGGACACCTGTACTTACACATGCACAGATTTGTGTGTGTGTGTGTGTGTGTGTGTGTGTGTGTGTGTGTGTGTAATATTTTTAAATAAAAATAAATCTTTTTTAAAAAAAATCACACTCTACCTTCCAGTCTACCGAGTCCTTGCTTTTGACTCCTTTCAAACTTTCTTCCCTCTCACTGGGACCTGAATTTTCCTTTCCTGATGAAAGAAACTAACTTTTACCACAAAGAATGTCAGGTTACAGGGCTCTTCAACAGTATGGTGGGCTCTCTCGTAGCTGGAGTTATCTCCAGTCCCGCCTGGGCAGGCAGCCACTCAAGACTCAAATAAACACACAGATGCTTATATTATTTAAACTGTTTGGCCTAATGGCTCAGGCTTCTTGCTATCTAGTTCTTACATCTTAAGTTAACCCATTTCTACTAATCTATACCTTGCCACGTGGCTCGTAGCTTACCGGTACTTTACATCCTGCTCCTGCATGGGGGCGCCTGGCAGTGTCTCCCTGCCTCAGCCTTCCACCTCCCAGAATTCTCCTTCTCCTTGTCCCGCCTACACTGTCCTTCCTGCCTGGCTACTGGCCAATCAGTGTTTTATTTATCAATCAGTCATAGCAACATATATTTACAGCATACAGGACATCCCACAGCACTCTTACACAGCTTGAGGGATGGGAGCCTGGAGGCAGCTCAGGGTCACACACAGGATATCACCACAGTGATTCCTCAGCAGGCACCTCTCTGATCAAGTCTTAGATCTGGCTACAGACTCCAAACAGCCTGAACTTCCCACTTTGTGTTTAACTTCTGTCAGCTCGGCTATGTGTGCTGCCTCTAACTGATGGAGACAAGATTCTGAAATCTTAAGAGCCAGCCCCATGGATTAACAATGAATTCAAACACATGCGTGGCTATTTATAAGACCAGGAAGCAGTAATCCCCAGGTAAAAACCTAGTGGTGGTGCAGGCCGTGAACTAAGCTGCCACACAGAGGTGTGGGAATTAAGGAGCTAACCTCAGACCATCTAGTCACCCACTGAGGAGTAGCTCTGGCCTGTTGTTGCCTGCAGTAGACATCTGCTCTGTAGAATGATAGATTATAAAGAAAACAGAGATGCTTTCTAAGTTGTCTACATTCAGAGCAGTTTTTCTTCTGTTCTCAGTGATATAATAGATTTTCTGTGCTCCAATAATAGGTTTCTCTGGCAACACAGTAAGCTAGATCAAGCCAAATTGAAAAAAGTAAAAGACCGGGTTTACTTGAGCAAAGCAACTCCTGGGTGAGTCCTCTAGCCCCAGAGATCAAGTCACTCGCCCAAACTAAAGCAGGGAGCTTATATAGCCTGTAGGCGAGGGGTGATGATGTGTCTGCCACAAGCTGGGTTTGTGCCCAAGTATGGTCAAAAGTTGGAATGCTGACTTGGGCGGCTGGCAACTTCAGGGGAGGAAGCTACCTTTGCCACCAAGAATGTAGAACTGGGCTTTTTGGTGCATTTCTTTTTCTTGGAGATTCTCTGAAAGGGTGGGGTTTGGAGAGAGAGGAATGGGTCTTTCTGGATCAAGCAAGAGTAAGCTGGAGGTTCCGGCCAGACACACAGTACACACAGCCCCAGGGTCGGCATTTCTCTGCCTGGGCTGCATTTTGACACTACAGTCAGAGTGCTTAAATGCCAATCATCCTCTCTTAATCTCTTCCAACTCTGTTTCATCAGGAACCATTTACTAAGTGTGCCACTCGGACAGTGGCTGCAGGCATTACCTTCAGACACCTTGGCACATCCATAGCCACTTGCCTGATCTCTAAGTGGTAGAGATATTGGGAGAATGGATGATGCTTGGGGGTTGAAAGCCGTTTTTGTTGTCTACTTACATGCCTCAAGAGTTATTGCTTTCCTGGAATTACTTCATCATTTATTCAATAAAAAGTATAAGACCGCCGGGCGGTGGTGGTGCATGCCTTAGGAGGCAGAGCCAGGCAGATCTTTGTGAGTTCAAGGCCAGCCTGGTCTACAGAGCGAGATCCAGGACAGGCACCAGAACTACACAGAGAAACCCTGTCTCGGAAAAACAAAAAACAAACAAAACAAAAAAGTGTAAGACCACGTAAAAGACCTGAAAGTAGCTGTGCTAATGTGGTGAAGGTTCCTGAATCTGCATTGAGGAACATGTTCCATGGAGTCCTGGCGGGTGAGGGGGGATTCAGCTAGAATGGGGCCCTGGAATTCTGCTCACATAAGATGATCTTGCCAAGAGCTTCCCTGGTCCCTGCCCTCATGGGGACCAGGGAAGCACATTTGCTGGGACCAAGTGTTCCCTGAGCCACAGGAACTCTGGCTAATGGATATATATAAATCTCAGAATGATTTGGATCCTTCTCTCGCCGTATACAAAACACTGATTGAAAGTGGATCAGACACCTAGTCATTGGAACAAAAACAACAGATTTTTAGGAGACATAATCGTTAATCTTTATGACCTTGAATTAAGCATCAGTTTCTTGAGTAGCATGCCAAAAGTATAGGTGACAAATTTTCGAATACACCAAATTTGATGAAAATTAACATTTACACTTCAATGAACACAAGGAAGAAAGTAAAAAGTGACCCATGGAAGGGAAGATGTGTGCAATCAGATAGCTGATAAGGGATTTCTTCCTAGAACAAAGAACTTTTACAATTCAATTTTAAAAAAAAATAAGGTAAGCAAATCAGAACTGTACAAAGACAAATGGCCAACAAGTATGCTAAGATGCCACTCACTCATCAACAAGAAGATGAAAATCCAGGCCACAGTGGAATACCACCTCACACACAGGATAGCTAGAATAAACACCACAGCCATGGAGGATAGGAGTGTGATGTTAGGAAAATAGGTATTTGATCTTCATCCCAGCGCCCTGGCAAAGAACAAAAATCCTTGGGACACTTCCCAGGGATAAATATCGTTTTGTATACCAATGATTCTGGTAACTGCCACCCTCAGAGGGTTGCTGTTTCCAGAGCCTTGAGATATCCGAACACGTGAAGTTCCTGGAGGAGGACGCACCCAAGATGGAAGCCCCACACACCTCACCCTGTGTGTCTCCTCATCTGAATTCTTGGTAATGTTCTTTCTAATAAACCAGAAAACATGTCTCCTTGAGCTCTATGGGCTGCTTTAAAGATTAATCAAAATCAAGAAAGGGGTTGTGGGAACCTGATTTACAGTTGGCTAGAAGTGCAAGCAAAACAAACTGGGAGGCTTCAGTTGGCATGTGAAGTTGGGAGCTGGGGGTGAAGAGGGGACAGTCATGGGAACTGAACCTTCAGCATGTGGAAACTGATCCTTTTATCAGGTAGATGGTGTCAGAGCTGGATTGTCCTGGGGGACACTGCAGAACTAGTTGACTGTTTGCTAGCTGATAGAGTTCCCATTTCTTAGGCCAAAGTGTTCTGTCAATTTGGGGGGTTTGAGAGTAGAAGAAGAAGAGTTCATGTTTTCTTTACAGGGGAGGACATTGAAACTCTCATACCTTGCTGATGAGAATATAAAATGGTGCCACTGTTTGGGAAACAATTGACTGACAGTTCTTCAAACAGGTTAAGCACCAAGTTATGGAAACTTTAGAAGGTGCAGCCTTTCTAAGAGGAAGTAGTCACTGGGCATGGGCTTTGAAGGTTTATAGCATTGCCCCACTTCCTGTTCATTTTCTCTGCTTCCTGTGTGCCACCAAAATGCCATGTCATGCCCGCTTTCTGCTTCTGTGAACCTGCCATGTCCTCCCCTCCATGACAGACTCTGTCCCTCTGGAAACCGTAAGTCAAAATAAACCCTTTCGTCTGCAGGTTGCTTTTGGACTGGGTACTTTATCCAAGCAACTAATTCACCCTGCAATTCTGCTCTTGAGCAAGAACCAGAGTGACGTGAAAATGTACAGTAAGACAATGCACACAAATTACACAGCAGCCCAACTGTAAACACCCAATACACTGGCCGATTAGTGGTTGAACTGATGTGCTATACATACAAAGGGATATTATTTAGCCGTTCAGCTAGATGATGTTTGGGTGCATGCCACCACGCGGAGGTACCTTGAGAACATTAAGTGAAAGAAGGCAGTTTAAAATGTCCATATATTGTATAGTGCCGTTTATATGACATGGTTTAGAATGAGAAATCCATAGAGACAAAATCCTAGGCCTGGGGGCCAGGGAGTAATGGGGAATGGCCGAGTATAGACTTGATTTATGAGGTTGACAAAGTGTTCTAAGATTGATTGTGGCGACAACTATTCCAACAGCTGTTGAACTGTGCACCTGCATCGGGAACTTGTTCTAGGAGTCTTACATTAGGAACCTTACATTTCAACAAGTGTTTTTAAAGTCACGGGATTCTAACGTACACCGGAATGCTGTGGATGAGTAGGTGACCACCTGACATGACAATCCCCCACAGTGAGTGCTCCTTCATTCAAAACCTGGATGGTGTATTGAACACTTGTCAGGTGATGTGGAAAATAGGAAGTGGCTGAGACTCCATAGCTGAGAGAAGCAAATGCATATCCAGACACCTCCTTCAGGAGGATTGTGGGTATGTACTGTAATAAAAGCATAAAAACGTAAGGAAAAGGATGACAGGCAAAAGCTAGCAATGCCAACTTCTTCCTCATGGAGAGGAGCAGCCTAGGAAGAGGGGAGGCTATTGGGTAGGATTTTCCTCTTCCCTTGGGGCTCTTCAGAGCAAACCCAGTGAATGTACGAATGAGCTGATTGGGTCTTCCAGGGACAGGCTAAGACTCAGTCCCTGGCTTCTGGGCATCCTGAGGGTATGATGAGGCTAAGGCCTGGCCACTGGTGCCCAGGAGTCCCCCAGCCTACCAGGCCTGAGGGAATGAGATGGTGTCTGCCATACAGTATAAGACGGTGTTGGCTCATGGCCCCAGGATGGTAAGAGCTGAGGATAGTTAGGTCCTGCTTCACCTTCTTTCTGGATTGTGCTTCTTAAATCCTGGGCATGGGCACATGTCCCCAGCTTGCCCATGTGCATTGCACTGTGAGATCTATGGTGACAGCCAGCAGCTCAGACCCTGCGAGCCATTCCTCTGCTTTCCTCTTTCTACCCCAGGCAAGCCTGAGGAAGCCGAGTGTGGGAGTTTGTCTGTCTACAGGGGAAAGAGACAGCTCTTAGCTCTTGGCCCTGCAGACGGGAGGCCTAAGAGGAGAAGCAGAGAGGACTGTCTGGGGCTGCCCCTCCCTTGCCTTCTCTTGGTTCTCTCAGCCTTTTCTATCTCCAGGTACCCGTTGATTTCTCAAACCCTGTTTCCAAGAAAATCCTGTCCCTGCCCCTGGGACTGCAATATGGCCCCAGAGCTGCTCGAATGGGAAGAGTGTGCTCAGGCGCTAGTGTCCCTCTGCGCCTCTGAGCTGTCTCAGGAGGCAGAGCTGTGAACTGTACCCATCTAAGGCACAACCTGGAAAGCTATGCTGGGCCAGAGAATAGGGGATTTTAAAGCCTTGCCTTGCAGTGTAGACAGAAAGTTTTACCCTAGCTGAAATAGTACTTGAGGTGATAGACGACTGTCTGGGCAGCAGGAGGTGAAGCGCCAGAGGCCTCTGGATTAAGCCATAGGAGCTGCCTGATTTGTCCCTATACCTGACCATCTTCCACTGAGGGGACAAGCCTGTACATCTTTTTTTGTCTTGTTTGTTTTTCGAGACAGGGTTTCTCTGTGTAGTTTTGGTGCCTGTTCTGGATCTCACTCTGTAGACCAGGCTGGCCTTGAACTCACAGAGATCTGTCTGGCCCTACCTCGAGTGCTAGGATTAAAGGCGTTTGTCACCACCGCCCCGCCCAGCACGTGCATCTTAAAACACCAGGAAAGCAGTGAAAGGGAAGACATCCAACTTGCAGGAAGATTTCTCACCCTAGCTGCTACTGTTCCCATGACCCTGTGTGACTCCTGAGAGGAGCTGCTGGGTGCCCCCACATGACCTGACTATGACTCATTTCCCCCTGTGGCCTCAGGACCTTTCATCTGAAGTAAAACTTTGGAGCCTCTTCCTCCGCAGCTCTATTCTCCTGCAAGCCCCTCTTACCTGACGCCATTTCCCCTGCCTGGGCCTCTTCATGCCCAGTGAGGGCCTGCCCCTCCCACAGGAAGCCTCTTCCATCAGCCTAGACTCTGGCACAAGCACAGGTCAATTTAGATAAGCAAGAACAAATCAGGGGAGGCCCACCAGCTCTGGAAGAGCCCAGGCTATGCAGCTGTGCCGCCAGGACAGAGGTTTAGACATCCCTTGGGACTGGATTGCCCAAGAGAGAACTGCCTCTCTGTTGAACTCCATTGCTGTGCCCATGAGACTTCCACAATCGCTTTGGCCCAGGAACCTCCAGGGTAGAATGTACACCTGATGATATCTGGGGGGCCTGAGGCTGCCACAAGGGTGTCTGGCATGGCAAGTGTCTATCACTTTCAGCTTCTAAAGAAAGGGGGTCTTCCTCACTACCTGGGAGTGTCCTCATACACAGAAGAGATCAAGGTCCCAGGGGGCTACAGAGCATGACAAAGACCTCTCCCTTACAACACCCATCTTCTTTGGCCAGCACAGGTGGCTGCTTCAGGCTCTGCCTATCCCTGTTTGCCCCTTGACAGCCTCCTCCTGTATCCCTAGGACCTGGAATCAGTTGTCCTATAAAATGAAGGCACACGCTTTTTCTGTTGTTGTTAAGGACATTTTGGTGGGAAGCACCAATGTAATGCCTGCCCAGCCCCTTCAGCCACAGAGATTCACGATCCACTCTCACTGTCATCAGGAAATAATGTCCTAAAATAGACAACGCTGTCAGCCTCTAGTGACTGCAGACTATTCTGGGCAGTACTTTGAAAGGAAAATGATTTATTAAAAGCAACGAGGCCCCAGGTTTTTGCTGTCCTGCTGTGGGGAAAGTCCGGGGCTCTGACCCAGGGTCACGAGCGAGTTCCCTGGGGGTAGAGACCTGGGGCTCACTCTGTTGTCCTCCCTGCCCCCACTGGTTGGCCGGGTCAGTTGGGTTGTTTCCCTGAATGCAAACAACAGCAAAAACAAAGCTGATGTTGAGTGTTCTTAAGATGGGGAGGAGATCACCATAGAGAGGGCACAGTGACCAGACATGGGTGGCCTATTGTCTTCAAACGGTTAAAGCGTGGGTGACTGGATTAAAACACAAAATAAACGAATCCCCCAATTGCACAAGATTAAATAAGGAAACTCAGTCTCGGGTGGGCAATGGGCCTCCCTCCCCCCGCCCCCCTTTCTCCTAGGGTATTTTCTTTTCTGAATAACTAGACTCCTCTGGACTCTTAGTTTATGCTGAGGCTGGGAGAAAGCGCTGACCCAGACTCCGGCGCTGACCCCGCCCCCAGCACATGCATCCCAAAGCCACCAATGAAAGGCCGAGGGAATCCATGACCTCATCAGGGAGGCCTCTCATTGGTTGTTGCTGCCGCCCCGGTCCATCCCATTGGACGTCTGTTAGCCCAGCCGCCCACCTGCAGGCCATGGAGTTCCTAGGCCGGTCTGCAAACCTAGGTATCTTTTAACAACAGATCCCACAGTTTGAAAATCCTGAAGAGCCCAGGAATTCCGTTTAGCCAGCCAGAGTGCAGGTCTCCTGCGCTGGGCCTGTGACTGCCATCTTCCCTAATAACTGACAGATCATGCCTCAACTTCTCACTCCACCCATGTAGTTTAACAAAGAGTGGACCTCACTGTTCGTGGTTAACTTCTATTAGTGGTAAAATGTTTAGGGTGCAAATTTCAAAACTGATGTGTCCCTCTGGTTCTTGGTTCCTCTTTAAAAGCCTGAATGTAAAATGAACCTCATTATGTGTGTTTGCATGTATACACTGACTGGGGATTGAAGCCAGGGCTTTGTGCACCCAAGTGCACACCTTTACTAACCCTCACTCGCTGCACCATTTGCCTGAATTACCTCAATCGCATCATGTAAATGAAACCACCCCACCTGTGGAAGAAGCAGCTCCGCGCCTGATTGGCTCGGAGGCTCACAGAACAGCCTGCTGTCCCTCTTAAGAGCCTGGCAGTGTATTCTCCCTTGTATTCGAGTAGTTTCTGGTCTTTGGGTTCATTTGCACGTGTAGGTGTGAACTTACACGTCCACTCCTCACTTTTCTAAGAGAGGGTAAGGCAGGTGATGGATATAGCAACAGAAAGGTGTCCCAGTGTTACATAGGAATTATCAACATGCAAGTCTATTCTGTTTTCCTTCCTTTTTTTTTTCTTTTTTTCTTTTTTTCCCCCTAAGATAGGGCCTCACTAAATAGCCCAGGCTGGCTTTGAACTTGTGATCCTGCAGTCCTCACCTCTTGAGTATTGACATCACAGGCATGTGCCATTATACGGTCTTGGCTATGATGTCCAAACTCAGTGTGAGGTTAGCATGGACGAAGATGAGAGGTGAAATTCAGAGCTGGTCTAGCTTCAGCCTTCTCAGAGGTCACAGACTAAATCATGTCCCTGGAGGCTCAGAAATGGGATCACAGTTTTGTTTTTTGTTTTTTGTCCCCCACGACCCCACAGGGCTTTTCCAGAACAGGGTCGTAACTTTCTCAAGGTTTCCCCTCTGACTATCCATGCCTGGAACCATGGACAATTTCAGCTCAAAGTTTCAGTTCTGCTCACATTCTAACAATGGCAGTAGGGTCTCTTGGTGTGGGGAACCGCACGCAGTGTGTCCTACTTTGTAAATGGAAGCTGGCGTGTTTGGTTGCCTCTGGTGAGCCTTGCTAGTGGCATAGCACCCTGGAGCATCCAATGTGTTTCTAGAGTTTCAAAGCTAAGAGTACCCTCAGCTATGAGTTCCTCATTCCAGGTCTGCCCTGAGCAACCGGCCAGCTTCATTCATCTAACTTTATCCACGGAACCTCCATGGTGACTTTGGAGGACCAGCTCTGGCACCTGCAGTGTTGTCACCCAGTAGGTTCCCAACCAGTTTGTCCCTATGATGGGCTCCAGGTCTCCAGAAGTGACAGGTGGCACTGGAGGGGTAAAGGCAGGGGACCCGAGGGACTGAGGAGGGAAGGGATGCAGAGTTAATGTTAATTGATCCTTGGAAACCCTGCTCTGAACATCAGCATGGGTGTGGCTTTTATAAACACCAGTCTTGTTTGCAGAGACCACCCCGGGCACTAGAGGCTTTATCAAGCTGCTCATGGATGTATGTATCACCCAAATGGGGGAGCTGCTGTGTGTGAAACTCAGATGAGTTCAGAAACTCCGTGTGAGTAGAGAAGCCAGTTGTACAACATGCTGGTTTTACAGAGCTCAGGAACCAACCAGCCAACCATGCCATGGGTAGGAACACACAGAACACTCACGGAAAGTAGCAGAAAGCTGACTTACAGCCAAGGAACATGTGGGGCAGCCAGTGCCAAATCTAGAGGCAGTTGGAGCTGGGATAACCAGCAGCCTTGCCTTGCTGGTGTGCATCTTATTGTTTCATGATGTAAGTTGTTGATTATATGTATCTTTGTATGCATCAAATACAACACAATTAAAAGCCAGCCAAAGGCATTCTAGCCCTGTTACTCATGCCCCAGGCGGGCCTGTAGGCTTCCATGAACCTTCTCAGCCCCAGCCTTTCTGCAGCTGCCCACCACCTCAGCTTTGGATGGGCCACCCCTCCCAGAGCCGCTGAGAAACTCCCTGCCTGAGACAACTAGACGATGAGGCAGTGCCCTGGCACTGCAAGGTCAAAGGTTAGAAGTGATTGCTCTCTGTTAGCATGCTTAAGTCTTGTTCCTTCCTTTTAGAGTTCCATCTCACCCTTAAATTCAAACCGTCTGCTTCAGTCGGTGGGTACCATGTCCCTTTGGGTATATCCTCAAGGAGACTCAATCCTGGGGTGTCTGCACAATGCCAACTCCCACCTTCCTTCTCCTCCCTTTTCCTTCCTTCCTTCCTTCCTTCCTTCCTTCCTTCCTTCCTTCCTTCTTTCTTTCTCTTTCTTTCTTCCTTTCTCTCTCTCTCTCTCTCTCTCTCTCTCTCTCTCTTTCTTTCTTTCTTTCTTTCTCTTTTTTCTTTTTGAAGCAGGATTTCACATACCCTAGGCTGACCTCAAACTCACCATGCATTAATACTGAAGATGATCCTCCTGCCTCACCTCCCAAGTGTTGAGATCATAGGGGTGCGTTACCAGGCCTGCCTATCTGCAGGGCCAGGACTGAAGCCAAGGCTTTGTGTACTTACCCAGCGATCACTCCACCAACTAAGCTGCATCCCTAACCTTTTTATCATGCTTGTTGAGTGTTTACTACATGCCAGGGGTTCGTCTCCCGGTTGGGGACACATCAGTGCGCAAAGCCCCACAAAAATCCCTGCCTGCTGGGAGCTTCCTTCCAGTTAAGGCAGGCCAACAATCCCTTCCATGTCCGTGAGTAGAGAACATCCGGGGCCGAGAACAAAATCCAAGCAGAGTGAGGGGGAAGATGGTCAGAGAAGATTGTCTGAGGACATAATTCTGAGGCCAAGTCCTCAAGGAAGGGTGAGGGACCACATGGGGAATCGGGTGAAAACTTTCGGGGCTATGAGGCCCAGACAGGAGCAAGGCCAAAGGCCAAAGGCATCCAGCCCTGCTCTCAGCAGCCCCCCTCCTTCCTAGGAGCACCCTCTGCACTAGCCTAGCCCACAATCTCATCCTAAAGCCCTCCCCTGTCTGCTTCCCTCTTCCCCTTCTAGTGGTCCGGGGACTCCGGGTTCTGAGGGTCATGGAGCTCTGTTACCATAGCTACCTGTTAGCCTCGACCTTCTGAACCCAAACCCATCTGTTCCTGGCAACCTCTTTCCCAGGGATCTTGCCTGAGGTCTGACTTCCCTCCCAGCCTCTTCTACATGGCGTGGCAGCTTCTTCTCTGACACTACCAGGCCCCAGGCAATAATTCTTCACAAGCTTGCCAAACTCGTAATTCCTGAATGAATGCTCAGAGAGTGAGATGTTGGCCTAATTGCTATTACTAGCACGAATAACCTCCTCCTCTGAACTTACCTGCAGGTAATCTCACCTGGAACCTTCTCTCATGGGTCACTTATGCCTCTTCAAGGCTGATGTGGTGGTGGCCAGCACAGGACGAGTGATGGGTAAAGAGGAAGATATCACCTAGTTGGAAAGGGTCTTGGGAACTGCAGGGCCCAGTTCTCAGGCTACACACAGTGAATACCAGAAGTTTCTTTCTCCGCTGGATTAAGTTGGTCATGTTCATCAGACTCTGCTTCCAACCACTGTACCCACAAATTTTGGCACTCAAGAAGATGATCTGAAAATGTACTGATTTGTATCAGCTCCAGTGAGTGTGGAAGCCTGGAATGTGTTAATTCACTTTTCTTTACTATAGTGAAACCCCGGAGGCAAGTTAACTTTATAACAAAGAAAAGAAAACAAAACAAAAAAGGTTTATTTACCTCACAGTTTTGAAGAGTGTGGTATTGGTATCAGCTCAGCTTTTGTGAAGGCCTCAGGTTGTGTGGTAGGAGTATATATATATATGATGGATTGGATGATAAATGTCCCCCATAGCCTTGGTCCCTAGTTGGTGGTGCTGTTTGGGGATGTTTAAGAGGTATGGCCTTGTTGGGGGAGGAATGTCCTGGAGACAGGCTTTGAGAGTTTAAAGACTCATGCCATTTCCAGTTTTCATGTGCATTCTTCTTCCTGCTTGAGGTTCAAGCTCTGAGCCCTCACCTTCCTGCATCAGCCCCCCCCATGCCTCTGCTCTGCCATCATGGACTCTTACCCTTCCCGGGCGGGAAACCCAAATAAATTCTTCCTTCTGTAAGTCACCTTGGTCGTGGTAGTTTTTGTCCACGTATAATATAATATAATATAATATAATATAATATAATATAATATAATA
>CABHPQ010156095.1:0-41152 GCA_902168405.1 Peromyscus aztecus
CAGGTGTTCTGTGGCCTGAAGGGGAGCTCCTTTCATAATTTTTCTGTATTTACTGGTTGTTTATTTTCTCTACAGACGATTCATTTAATCTATAATTCCAATACGCTTAGCATATCTCCTAAGATTTGACAATCAAGTTTATAATTACTTTCATTATTATACAAAATTGTGAAAACTGCTTGGTCAATAAATGGGGTTATAAATAAACGGTTCTCAACCTCTTCTTTACAGCAACTCAAAAATGCTTCCATTTGGGCTGGAACACGTCTCAAAAAAACACGAAAAGCCTCTAAACAAAATTAAGTTAATTCACTCTTTAGGGAAGTGCTTCTACAGACCATTTGAAGGCAGGGGGAACCAATTTAAATAAATTATCAGATAGTCATTTTATCCAGACGAGTGCTACTAATTACAATCAGTTTCCTCTATTCATTAAAACTCGTCCAGCAAGCATGGATCAACTCTGTCAGCAGTCACTCTACTTGCTTGAAAGCTTTATCACAACACTTCTTTAAATATATTACATAGTTTAGGCTTTTGCTAATTTAGAGTCTTTTCTATGCATCCCTGAAAAGTGTCTATTTTTTTCATGGTCCTTCCTTTTTAATGTTATTTGGTTCTTGAACATATATCATACCATTTCTTCTCTACTATATTACATATCAGTACTACACCAGAAAAATCAAATGGAATCGTGACCAATCATTGTCAAAGCACCACAGCATCCTACCTTCTTTTCTTTTCTCCATACACTGTTTCTTGTTTATTTTATAGTTAGAGTTGTTTCTGTAAAAGCTGTATGAACTATGATGATCAGAGCAAATGGTCCCTTTGTCTAAGCATTTTTTTTATTGCTATTCTAGTTGTTGGGCCTACTTGTTATAGTAAGGTCTCTCAGCCATAGACCTGAAGAAAGCCACAAGCTTCTACTTCACAGGTCAAAGTGGGTCCTGTGCCTCCACAACCCTCTGCCCCCATCTGGTGTTATAAAGTTAAAGCAGCTATAATTTTGTGAGAAGGGAAATGTGATTGTATATTATTGAACAGAGTGGAGGGAATTCTATGCATTTATACTTCCATCTTCAGCATCTGACTCAGTGCTTATCACATTACAAATATTCACTCAACATTTATTAACTAAAGAATATGTTCTATTGCTCAGCATTTTAATAAAGAAGGAGAATCTGGGAGTGGAGCAATGATGTTCTGTCTTGATTTATTTAAAGATCTTTCTAGAGCCCTGGCTCTATCTGTTGCTTAAGTGGCAACAACATTATAAATTTTAAAACTTGAAGATTCATTGGGAATTCTTTTATCTACTTAGCAATTAATTTAAATCTACTGTAATTAATTTCTGAGAAACCTGCAAAAGACTGTTAGCTGGTGTTCCTAAAACAGTGGCTCCTAACTTGGGATGCTGGGTGGAACATACCAGCCTGTATCAGCCAGATATGCTGCCCTGGAAGATAGCCCTGGCAAGTATCCACACATAAATAAACTATTTCCAAATTTTGGTTAAAAAAATAATTAAGTTCAGCTTTAAATGCATCCAAAATTCATTGTCTAATGGTCCACAGAAATAAATAATTCCATTTTATATTAATAAATAGTAGGTTCAGCAAGAGTTCAAAGCAGTGTTGTAATAAGCAGGCATTGATAATTTTGTTGTAAACTAGGAGATGCACTACTTCATGGACAGAATTTACTGAAATATGATCCTGCATAGGAAGCCATTGGCAGGTGAACATCCTCTTTAGAGGCATGGGCTTAGGCTGCACTCATTGGAGTATATTGCCTAACATCCCATCAACAGAGAGATTGAGATTTTCAACTTTCTTCTTAAAGATCGAATGGTTCCTTGGAAGTGGTTGACCTCCCTACCCTTCGGGAACTTCATGTAGCAGTGATGTTTTCTAAGGTTTGGCCTCTGGCTCAGCTATGACATAACTTCTGTGTCATCTAACAAAAGTGAAAACTTGTCACCTCCCTTCCTGAACACCACTCTACTTAATCTTCTACTTTCTCTCTCATCACATACCCATAACAGGAGATAAAGTTGTACAGTCACAAATTGATGCGTCATCCCTACTTTCATGTTGTTATTGTTAGCTATCCAGGGGCTTCCTTTAGATTTTCTTCAACTTGAAATCTACATGATTATCTGGATTTTCAAATAAATGGTGACATTGAAGAGTGTTTGCTTTCAGGTTGTATTTTCTTACAACTTATCCCTTCCTGTCTCAGATGACACAATAGGTAATCTGCCTACGAGACCTCCTTGCCGAGACATGGCTTCTTAGAAGGGAACTTCCTTGAGGGTTGGACATCATTATAATGTCTTGGTCATTCTTTCCGACTGAGGGTGAAATTTAGGACACATGAAGAGCTCTCCTTAACCAGTTTCCTCTCAGTTCTTTACTTTCAGTTCTAAAATCTCAGTCACTAAAATGCCCCCAAATTCCAGATTATTCCTTTGCTCCTCCCCATAGCTAGTCATACTCACTAGAAGGAGATATAAGACAGGATATTGTAAGTCAGTGTAAAGAGTGAGTGAACAAAATAATTACATCCAAGGAACCCTCAAATTAGTCAGCTTTAGTTAATAAATTAGAAGCCTAGAGGTCTCAGGTAAAAGGGAAACAATGTTCAATGTAATATGTCTATACCCAATTTTTGAATCAGTTGAAATAGTACTTTTTATATTCTAATCAATATAATCATAGCTATGAGACAGTTTATTTTTACAATTTGTCAATATAACATTTACTTTCTGGGCATTTTAAATTCCAGTAGTGTCCATGTAATGCCTTTATAATATTAAATTTAATATTTAAAATATGCAATAAAATAAAGAAATTGTGTAATTATTAGAAAAATATATTCATCACGTTACTTTCATTTGAACAAGTCGGACTATAAAGCCATTATTAAAGAATTTCCTTAAAAATGGAAGGAGAAACAGTTAAGATAATTTCACCAAGGCAATAGGAAAGTCAGCAAGGTAGTAAAAAATGTCTCCACATTCCCCCACTGAGATCTGGATTACATATCTAAATGATGGTGAGAAATTCAGTTGTTTGGCTGTTATATATTTTCCCTCTATTTTCATTTCCAGAATAAAGGAAACAGAATTTGATTTGATGTTACAAATTCTGATCCATCCAGCCTTCTGCCTTTCCATTAGTATCCATCAACAAAACATTTCTTTACCTAGACTCTTGTCCTAATTTTTCCTAAGCTCGGTTTTAGTACTACCCTAACTCTCAAATGTTACTGAAACTCAGTATTCTGCGTTAGATCTATTCCAGAATACAGAAGAAATCCTCATGAATTCCAGATATGTAAGTCGCCCTGGCAACGGTAGATTCAGTCTACTTCCTCACTATTACAATTAAAAGGATATGAGCAAGAATCATCTTACAAAATTTCCTGTGCTCTTTACCAAAAACGGCTGTATCACCCCGGGGTTTTGCTCAAGTAGGTATTGCAGATAAAGAAGTCCCTGGTAATTTCCAGCAATTATACTTTGCTAAATGAGCAGAACTGCAGAGCAGGTAGGTAAGAAGCCTCCTGGCCATTACAGCATTTTACACACAGGTATTTCTTCCTTGAATGTGCAGAAGTGAGTTAAGCTTAGGAACAATCCTGGAAAGAGCACTAGAAAAATGGAGGCCCTTTGAAACTGTCATGACTTGACTCCAGTCTGTTTTTAAGCACCAACCTTCCTTCCTCCCTTCCTCTACTCAAACACTTAACCCTAGAGTATTTACCTTATAAATAGTTACTTGAATCTTAATATGGCCCAAGAACTGCATCAAAGGCTTTAATATATGAATCCATTCAAGCTTAAAAACAATTAGAGAAAAGCATACTAATAGCTTGCCTAAGGATAAACACTGAAAAATAGGCATAATAAGGAATTGAAATGCAGGGAAACTATGCTTGCCCACTACATAGAGTTTCACCACTCTATTCTGCACACTGAGGACAGACGACAGCTTGTATCAAATGAACAATATCAAATTCTATTGTAAACCCTTTCAAAATGGACATAGCTACTTTTGATTTTTTTCAATCAAACCAAATCATAAAGGCATTGTATTATACAGTGAAATTGCAAAGTTTCATTCTGCTGGAGAATATATTTGTCACTCGGGATCTATGCCAGCCCCTTGATAATGATGAGGATAGGCATTTCTGAGGCATCTTGGCCTCTTCCACATTGCTCAGCATCTAAATGGCAGTTGGGTGTCTTGCTGAACTCTATCCAGCTGGCAACCTAAAATCTTAGTTATAATTCAGAAATATTGTCTGCCTAAATATAATTCAAATTCATGGTCAGACATTCTCCTAGAAAGCCAAACAATGAATAATACGGGAGATACCTGCTTAGAAAGACCACAGAAACTGAAAGCAAATGGTTTAATTTTTACTGGAGCAACTCCTAATTAGTTCTATAGTATTGACAGTAATTTTCATTCCCAGATCTCAGTTACTGCATGTGCAGATGGAGATTTTGTATCTACCAGAACTGTTTTATCTACACCATTCTATGGTCCAGTAAATTAATGAGAGAGCATCACATGTCTATAGTCAAATGGTCATGATATTATATTGAAGATTCCATATTTAGATGAGTCAGAATAAGATAGATAACTTAACCTTTAATATTCTAAAATTATTGTAGGACTTCCCCAATATTAAATTCATCTTTTATTTTCAGCCTTTTCTAGAAACATCCACAAATCCAACCAAACACAGAAACCTGTCCTCCTAGAAAGCCTAGAGGGAAAAAGTGGTTCACTTCCTTTATTAAGACTAGAGAAACTGTTAACACTGTTTTTGGCTGCTTGAATTATTATTCTTTTGCAAGGAAAATAAAATCCTGTGGGTTTTATCCCTTTCCTGTTGGTGGGAAAATTTTCTGAGACTAAAAGTTATAGGAGAACCTGAATTGTTCACTGGGGGTGTAAATATTGTACAA
The DNA here is from genome assembly GCA_902168405.1 of Peromyscus aztecus. Classification (NCBI taxonomy): domain Eukaryota; kingdom Metazoa; phylum Chordata; class Mammalia; order Rodentia; family Cricetidae; genus Peromyscus; species Peromyscus aztecus. The sequence continues at coordinate 4,985 of CABHPQ010156095.1, forward strand.
ACCATTGTAAAATACGTCACTATACATAACTGGAGTATCTTGAGTAATTGCTGTTTTGGTGGTTGTTTGTATAGTCAATGATCCCACAGGCATGTCACTTATGTAATAGAATAAAGTCATGTGCTGTTGAAGAGGCACATGAATACAAGAAGATTGCTATCCCTCTAGGAGACGTTTTGTGTGACCACAGTCAGCCAAGGGAATATTTGTTCTCTCTTCCACTCCTGGATAATCGGTAGGAAATGCATAGAAGTAGTGATTTTGAGTATCCACAAAGAAGCTTCCCCCTTATCATTCGATACAGTTTTGCATCCTGATAGCTCAGTTTCTTTAGCATTAAACGGATCTGATGAATTGAACTGTTACGAGGTCTGTTGCCTCAGTGTGTTGCTGTGTCTGCCAACACCTGTTTCCACATTCGGATGAGAGTAACACATTATTGTGAGAATTAAATTTGATAACTTGGTAGGATGTCTTTTCCAGTGACTTCCATAGAAAAATTCCATGGCATGCATTTGTGTCTTTCCCTGTATCTCTCTATAAGTGGAACTTTAATAAGTTCTTTTTAGATTACTGAAACTTTGATAACTAAATAATATATGTAAAGCATATTGAAGAAAAATATAAAATGCTGATTGTTAAAATATATTTTTACTGTTACTGAAGGAGCTATCAAAATTGTTGTTATTGATTTTTTTTACTAATATTCATACCTACCATACAAAACACACACACTCAAACACACACACACACACACACACACACACACACACACACACACAATACCCATTCTCAGACATAGACTATAAAACTAGAAGAATCTCAAGACAAATAAAACCCGTTCAAGCTGGCTAGATGTAAACCCTAACCCTTGCTAACTTCTGAGGTTGTTTACATTTTATTGTTTTCTTTTCCCCCTTCTTTGCTTCCTCTTGCACATCCTTCTCTTTACTACCCTATCCACTTTCTTCTTTGTTACCATCCCTTTACTTTTCCTTCCTTCTCCTTTCTCCTCCCTTACCATCTCACTTTGCCCCATCTTCTTCAAAATTGTGCATTAGGCACATGTTATAAACTAGTCCCTGTGTTTACGTCTAGGAATGGCAAGGATTCCCATCATAAAAGAGGTCATAGGTCAGCAATGAAGAAACAGATGCATGGGTCAATAATGACATCACCTTAAAACAAATGGTGTTGAAAGTATGTGAAAGTCTCCAAGAAGCTTTAGAAATAGTCTGTCTTCATTTCCAATTTAAGGTCCCAGTGTCTGCCTCTTCTCGACACAACCTTTGATGTACTTTCCTTTGGGGGTAGAATTTCATCATTGGTATCTAGTTTACCACCAGGATGCCATTTATCCAAGTATTCATTAAATACAGTATTGTAGTAGGCATTATTATTCACTGAATCGCATGTAGAAAGTCTCTCTCTCTCTCTCTCTCTCTCTCTCTCTCTCTCTCTCTCTCTCTGTGTGTGTGTGTGTGTGTGTGTGTGTGTGTGTGTGTGTGTGTGTTTTGGATGGCCATGCTCTATTAAGAACAAAGATTGAATATACTGAGTTGCTTAAGATAAGATGATTTCAAAATCAATACCAAAATTGTAGTCATTCCTTAAAAGACAGATAAATTGAGAAACTCGTGTAGAGAGGAGATAACTGAACACATGTACTAAGGAGAAAATTTACAGCTATTTTATGAGAAAATACATTATTTAAAAAAATCAACATTAGGTAAAGATCATGAATAAAAGATAATAGCTCTAATTTTGAATTATTCTACTTAAAAATATGTTTAGAGCTTATTCATTTTTATCAATTTTAATTTTTATTTACAAGTTGAATATAGTGTTGATATTTACTTGGATTTAAGACTTATGTAAAAGTCAGTGATCACCATAATTATTTCCTTACGAGTATCAATCATGCAATTGAGAATGTTTCTGAAATCATTGGCTATCAAAGGAATGGAATATAGTCAGTAAAAATTGAAAAATAAAATCAGTGAGTACCTAGCATCTGATATGTCAGATGGTATAAGCATCCTCTAATTACATGGTTATACATGACAAAGTAAAAAGCAAAGAAGCTTGGATCTATGCCAGCTTTCACATTAACTCATTGAGACGATTGTCACACCAGAGACTTGGCAATGTCCTTCGAGTAGTCTTTAATTGAAATCCACAGACTTGACATGAAACAGAGGAAGGTAAAAAAAAAAAATTACTAAGACACAGCACTTCAGTGACATGCCTCTTCTCTTTGCTGCTTTCTAAAGATCTTGAAGTAAGAGTATCCCCAGGGTGCTTTTAGAATTCTCTGTCCTCACTCCATCTTGGAGGCCACCATTCCCCTCCAGAGATCCCACATCTGCAGTAACATTTTCAGTGGCAAGATGGCATCAGCCTGTATCTTACACAGATGTCTTAGCAAGAACAAGAAGATGCCTGCTTTTACTGCTAAGTTCAGAACACTGGAAAGACAGAAAGATACTTTGAGCTTTTAGAAATGGGTCCCTGGGCATGTTTACTTATAAACCTGTTATAAATGACTATAAATTTGTAGATTTTTTTTAAAAGCTCATTTAGCCAATTATAAAAGTCCTTTGTGATAGGACCATCTTTGGGTATAATGTGTTTCATTTCTTATATGAGAAAATTATTTCAATTATATCCTTACTCTTCTGACTACTTTACATCTTCCTTATTAATACTTTTAATGTTGTTCATACATTTTCTTTATTGTACAAATAACAATTATTTGAGAAAAGATCTCACTATGTAGGCCTGGTTGCCTGAATTCAATATTTAGATCATTCTGCTCTTGAATTTACAGGTATATACACCTGTCTCTGCCTTCTGAGGGAAGATTAACAACATGCACCACCATGCCCAGCAACAATTTTATGTTACACATTTTATAACATTTGCTGTCTTCCTCCTCAGTATGTAAGTGCCACAAGGAGAGAGTATATATCTCATTTAATCATATTTTCAACATCTGTCCCAGAGCCTGGCACAGAGTAGTTCTACCACAAATTAGAGAAAGAATTAAGTGAGGAAAGGAGGAGTCCATGTTTACTATGAGTAGGAAGGGGCTGGGCTAGGTAGGTCATGGTGCTCTATCTTATGGTAAAGACTGCAGGCCAAGTCACCTGATTTCATAAAGCTGCAGTCTACCTTAAGCATGGTAGGACAGAAAGAAGTCATACCTAAACAGCTATATGACATATTACATGTGATAAATCGGGAGTGAATAACGTGATACAGAAAGAGACAAATTCTGTTATTTGTAACACTCATTTAGTGGGATAACACACATGAACAGCACAAATAATGAATTTTGTAATGCGATTTTATTATTTAGGTATTATACTACCTAAATAATAAAATCACATTACAATATTTCATAATATACTACCTAAGTAATATTCATATACTTTAAAACTAACATATGAAATGCACAATTTAGCAGAATTCTAGCCTCTCTATACAAATATCAAGACTGGATATTTCAATATATTCATACAATGAAACAATCCTGATATGTACCTATCCTGATGATGAGGAACTATTCCAACTTAAGTATCTTTCTGCTTTTAGAAAGAAAATCAAATTATACTTAGAATGGCACTAATGAGCAATTTTTACACGTGTGTAACTTGTATCAAGATGATAGATTTGGACTTGAACCCAACCCTACTTTTGTGGGATTGTCAAAGTCTGTAATCTCTTTTAGCTTAACTCATCTAAACAGGAAAATTTTATATATATAGCATATATAACTTAAATTATATTACATATATTCTATATTATATACATTATATATATGCTATGTACATTTTATGCATGTATGTATTACATATATCATATACCTTTATACATATGTATGTAATAGTGTTTGGCACAACTAAGTGCATAATGAATATGATTTTAACGATAGCAACAATTGTTTTAGAGAGCCCATTATCCTCAGAGAGAGAATTCTAAAGTGATTAACTACAGGTAAAAAACACAATCATATATCCCTTTGTGTTTTGCTGATTCTATTTCATACAGTATCATCTAGTCCCCTGGCTTTTTTCAGTTTCCCTAAACACACCCTCTTAAATGTGTTGGCTGAGTTAAACATAGTCCATGAATAAAGCAAAATAATTAGTTCACTGTTCCTCCTGATAAGAGTAACTTCCAAAGATAAAAGTAACTGCAGCAATGAAGTTGACGTGCCCATGGAAGCAGCTTAATATGTTACAAAAGGTATGACTGGAGTGCACTGGTGATGATCGAGTGGTATTCTTTCCGGAAAGATACTGCAGCAGAACTATTCAACTCAAGCTATTTCTTCAGTTGGAAAATGCTATGAACCATGTCAAGAAAAGGATCCAAGTTCCAACAGAAGAAACTAAGCTTGTGAATTAAAAAGACAATAAGCCTTTGCAGCTGTGTGGAGAGTTAATCGTCTGTCACATATGCTGTACTGGGAAACCTAACCTCTATGTGTCTAATATGAATCTTACATAGCTTCCGTATCTTCCAAACATTACCCTCTTCAGTAATCACTATATTGTCTAAAACTGTAATTGTATTTATTCATGACTTGAAGCATTAGTTTTCTTTTAAATTTCCTTATCTCTACCTATATCTTCTCAACTCATCTTGTGTATTCAGCTCTTATCTTTGGACATGGTGTATGCCCTATGTTTCCTATTTACAAAGCCACATACTCTAGAAGTCACCATATCCAACACTAGGACAATTGAAAAGCTTTGACTCCCTTGTCCCTCTCACCTGCATCCAGAAATGTTGCCTAATGTGGTCATTTGTTCATGCCAACTTACTGTTGAAGCAAATTCTGGAGATTTCATATGGCACACAGGAAAGAGAAAACAACTACATTTGTGTTTGCTATCAGCATTCTCCAAAGGTCAGCTCTAATTAATCGTTCTTTCTATTTCCCACTGTAAATGTCTCTCTTCTTTCCTATTTGCTCAAGGGTTTTGTTGAAATGAATTGGAAGACATTGACATGTTTCTTAATAGGAAAAGTTCTAACATGCATTTTAAGGGGGTTCATGGCCCTTGAATTTCAGAAGGAACTGAGAGCTGAAAGTGTGTGCACTCTGTCAGTCAGAGATGGAATGAAGTTAGAGAATAATCCCACTTGAGTGAGCAAAGCAAACAGTGTAAAGCACTGTACCAGGGCTGAGAAAGATTGGGCATATCTATGCTAAGAAGCCAGATACATTCTGTAAAAATGGCTAAATAACAACAGCTGCACCAGAAGAATTTCCCAGTTCCCTATCCTTAAGAGGAAACCTGGGATAAGTTCACATTTATACCAATCTCATAGGGCAGTAAGTAGCCAACAAACCATATCTCCATTGACGTTATCTGACTCAAAGTCACAGTGGAGAAAGTGTTAATAAAAATATAAAACAAATCAAACTAAATTTTAAAGCAGTTCCTGGCTGCAGGCCTGTTAGTTGTTCATTCAGAATTTGTTTTTGTTTTTTGTTTTTCTTTCCTCTCTCTCTCTCTCTCTCTCTCTCTCTCTCTCTCTCTCTCTCTCTCTCTCTCTCCCTCCCTCCCTCCCTTTCTTCCTTCCTTCCTTCCTTCCTTCCTTCTTTCCTTTCTTTCTTCCTTCCTTCCTTCTTTCCTTCCCTCCCTTCCTCCCTCCCTCCTTCCCTCCCTCCCTTCCCATCCCTCCCTTTCTTCCTCCCTCTCTCTCTCTCACTCTCTCTTCCCTCCCCCTTCCTTCCTTGTCTCTTTCTTTTAATTGTCATTGAAAATAGATTCTTCTCTTGTACAACAAAACCTGATCACTGTTTTCCCTTCCTCCACTCCTCCCAGGTCCTCCCAACCTCCCTTCTCTACTAGATCCACACCCCTCTGTTTCCTGTTCAGAAATAAGCAGGCCTCCAAGAGATAATAGCCAAACAGGACAAAACAAGATTTAGTAAGACAAGGCAAAAGCTCTCTTATGAAGGTTGGGCAAGGAAACTCAAAAGGAGGAAAAGATCTGAAGAGCAGACAAAAGAGTTAGAGATATACCTGTCCTCTCTGTTAGAAGTCCCACAAAAGCACCAAGGAGACAAGCTGCTAAGGAAGGTCTGTAGCCTGCAAGAGCACAGCAAATATGGTTCTGGCAAGAACTGCCCTTCTTACCCATTCCCTCTGCCTCCCTAAAAACCATCTAATGATTATATTCCTTAAGCTAGTCTCAAAGGTCCATTCCTTTATTGGGCCACTTCCTCCTCATAAGGCTGACTACCAAGGTTCAGCTATCAAACTATTAAAGTCCAGCAATCAAAAACCCCCTTTTGGCTCAGCTAATTAACATGCCCAATCGAAATTAAACACCTCCTCCTAACACAGGGTTTCCCCTTTTTCCTTTATAAACCATCATTTGACTATGGGGCACACCTGTCTCCTCTCTATCCAGAGACAGTCTTTGCTCCACCACCACCACAGAAAAATACCCCTTCCCTTTCTCCCTTGTTCCTTTGCACCTTCTCCCTCATCCTCTCTCCCCTGTCTTCGTCTCTTGTTCCCTGCCCTTTGTCCCTCTGGGGCAAATATATGTCCTTTGTGCTGAGAATTTGGTCTTGGGGTGTCTTGAGCCAATAGTGGTCTCTCCACCTAAGTTTACTTTTCCTATCATAGACAACTCTTAAAAATACATAATTTTTAATATATGTCATATTTAGGAACAAGTAATTCACCAACTAAGTGGTCAAGTATAATATATTTAATCACTGGCTTTTCTTTCATCATTTTTTTTACGTCAGCTTTGTACTACAAAACATTAACAACCTTTTAAAGGGAATTAACCATTACTCTGTGTGAAATAAGCAACACAGGCGATGACTCGGGCTCAATAAACCAGAGGAAAACATAGGAGTAAGTTTGAATGAAGAAAGAGTATCATAGCGTTCCTTGACATAGTCCAGAGAGATCTGCACTTTACCAGCTGATGGCTATAAATAGTAAATATTGTTAAGCGTCAAGGACAGAAGAGGTAAAAGAAAGTGTTCCGGAGAGGTGTGAGCATAAGCCTATCAAGTAACCATTTCGAGGTTGCAGGCAAAGGTGTGAGTGTCCCTGTGAGGGATAGTATGTGAAGTCAGCAGTTCTCCTGCTCTTGCTTCCCGGGGAAGAAAGAATAACAGCGTTCCTTTTTTTGTTACTGCTCTATTGGGGGATTGTCAGAACCAACCACTTGCAGCTATATTACCCTAAAGGGGCTTTTCAAAGTAGCAGCCAAACTGTTCCAATTCTAAGGTGCCAGAAGGTACTTTCTCACCACTGACCATTTCACTAAACACAACTAAAGAGTTTATGGAATAAGCAAAGATATTTATATTCCCCCCCCATGAAAATAATTTGTTTTATAGAAGGGGGGGGTCAATCCAGGGAACTAATAAAGCCATCATTATAATTGTCTTACCATATCTTGTAATGATTTACAATTCAAAATCAGTGTCATTTTATGAGGTTATGGGTCTTCACAAATACTCCGAGAAGTAGCCTTGTCATGTATAACTCCATTTTAAAGATAAAATTAAAACCTAATACTGAGTCAGACAATTATAGAAATTATTAGTTATAGATCACCCAGATGTTTAATATAAATAGAACTAATATTTTGAATTTTAAATGTTTAATGAAGTTTTGGAGTGATGTATCCAGAGTTGAAAGAACATATTACTCTTCCAAAGTACATGCATTTGGTTCCAGCACCCACATTGGACAGCTCTCAACCACCAGTAACTCTAGCTCCAGGGGATCCAATGTCCTCTTCTGGTCTCTGTAAACACCCAACTGTATGTGCACATACTGCTAACACACATAGTCATGAATAAATAATAAAATAAATCTTAAAATATAATAAATGCTAATGATAAATTATTTCAATGCACATGTTTCTTAATATTTGTTTGTGAATCTCAATATAAATCCTCCCCATAGAAATCTAGTGCATACCCTGACTGGTTCGGAATGAACTAAACAACACCAGGGTAAGCTATAGAAATGGTAGCTACTTAATAATAAATAAACTCTTGCCAGACTAAAATATTCCCAGGAAAAGATACATATCTAGTGGAATATTCATTCCACTGGGAGAGAATCAGCATCAAGAAGAAAAGATGTGATAGTCAAGATTGCTTGGTGATATCACCTTAAGTTGCTATGCGCAATACAGTTATGTGTGCTTGACTGTATACTATGCTGAGGTTTGTATGATCTTTGTATGTAACTAGTGTACTATATTCTAAAGTTATGATAGATTGACATTCTGATATCTTACAGAACCTTCTAAACTCACCCTTCAGTTAAAGGCTCTGAGTCTAACAAAGAATGACCCTGTTTTCAATATTGACATAAAAAAGTGTCAGTGTGAATAGAAACTTGCCATAGATACTGGTCACTCATTATTTAACTTATCATGGCTTCACAAAAATGTCATTTAGACACAGCCTGGTCATGGATTATATCTTAAAAATCATGCCATGGAACCTGAGAAGTAGAAAAGAATATTGAATACAATCTATATGTATTCCATAAGAACATAGGAAATTGTGGTTCTCTGTTGCCATAAAACCTGAGGATAAATAACTTGATTTTAATCAAGAAAATGAAACTATCAACGTTAAAATGGATTTCTTTGTGCGTTTTTGATGTTGTTGAAAATATTTTTCTTGCCCTTTTTTCCAAATAGAAAAAAAGGGGGTATGCATTCCATATTTGGATGGCTTGGAGTTTTTCTAGGGGTTATATATGTTAAATCATGGTTTGGGGTGAGTGAGGACATCTGTCAAGGGAACAGATCAACTAGTCATTTGAAATGTCATTTTTCCACTTGGTGTAGGATGTTTCCTGGTCTCTCTGCTGTCTCCCCCACTCTCTTTCTGTTTTATTCTCTTGTATTTTGATTTAGACATAAAAGCTCAGGCCTAATTTAAACTGACAGCAGAATCAAACAGTGTGACCTTGCCAGGATTGTTCCAGGCCTTCAGCACAGTCCACTGGGAGGAACATGTGAGCAGGGGTGGGCTGAGAGCAAATGGGAAAGACGTGAGCTTTCTCCAGTTGGTGGCTCAGGCTCGGTGTTCCTGGAGGACTGGTCATGGGTCCGAATGCTTCAAAGCCTATCTGTCAGGAGAGTATGGGCTATAATGAAAACAAGGAGAGAAGGAAAATAGTATACTTGGAAATGACAAAATTTGGAGGAGTGGAATTGTGAAGATATTACAAGGCCCCTCACACAGCAGCTTTGGAAGTTACATGACTGGGATTTGATCTTTCAGAGCTTGGTCTTGCTCAGGTAGGAAGAAGTAGCCAGTGTCATATTTGGTAGCAAGGTAACAGTAGTTATGCAGTACATTAAGGAAAGCTATGCATAAGGCACATAAAGCCTTGTCTATCAGTGGCTCTCAGGAGTTTTTTGAGCAATAACTGCAGTGTGAATATACATTCATTTTGGCAACAGTGGACATATTGGCAATGCCTGAAGATGTTGTATTAGTGCTCCTGGATTATTTTGTTACTCGGGATTGTGATATGTTTCCTGGCTTTTCTAGTAAGCCTTTTATCATCACAATTACAGTGACTGCCTTTACAATGCCGCTTTCCAGATATCATGGGGGACTGGGAGGCCAAATCAGCAGCTTCTTGATGTGAGATCACAGATCCTCTAGCTTCCAGTCTCTCTCTCTCCAAAGTCAGCTGCCTTAAACAGAGTCGGTAAGAAACAGCTGCTACGGTTTTGCATCCTTCCTCCCATTTTCTGGCAAGCCCAGCCCCCTACCACTGTACTAAGGCACAAGTCAAGTTTGAATTCCAACTTGACTCTTACAGATTGCATTCCTCCATGATAGAAGGTAGGCTGAGTTACTTGATATGCATATAAGAGCCAGAAATGCTCTTTCTGTTTTGGAACTGAAAGATTCCCCCTCTCTGCTTCCAGAACTCTCTTTATAGAACACCTTTCTGGGCTAGACTTTCTTTGCCATGGATAAAGATGAGACAGTGAACAGGTGGTCAGTTAAAGTTTTGGAATAGAAGTCAGGGGGATGGAGGCAAAATGCAACGACTACGGCAAGATGTTGGTAGGAAGTAAAGCTGGGGTAGGTAGCAGGAATACAGAAGTGTCTAAGATGGGAAAGGTCTACAGTGCACTCATGGCCGGGGCAGGTGTATTATTAGACATGAAATGCAAAGGAAGTAACCAGCAGTGTCAGTCCAAATGGCTACCCCTTTGTGACCACTGCCTTTGTACCCATGGCTGCTTAATATTTATTTATTTGTGCATTTATTTATATGGAGACTGACATTTTCTTCCTGAGACATACTGTCACTTCAAATTGTACCTCAAGCTAGCCTCCAACTCCTTATCTTCTTTCCTCAGTCTCTGCAGTGCTGGGATTTCTGGTGTGTACTTTGATATCTGGTACCATTTGAAGTGCGTATTATGGAACGTCTTGTAACCCTTCCAAGCACATGAGGATGTAGGGACTTAGAAAGTATAAAAGCCAGGTTTTCGTTTGTTTGTTTTCTTTTCTTTTCAGCTTGATTCAAAAACTTTCACACTGCTACAGGGAGGCACCATACGTCTCCCTCATCAGCATTCTTCCTGAGCTGTGACTTTCATTCCAGGGTTTTGAGCTACTAAAACACATAAACATACACAGTGTTCTCCAAGAAACTTATCATGTTGTCACTAAAGAGAGACTAAGATATGAAACTCCTTCATGTTTTTGGTCAGACCCGTGTGAGATATGGCTAAATAATCAAAATCTGTCTATAATAACTTAAAATAGCTTAATTAAGAAAGTGCTTGCTATATCAGCATGAGGACTTTGAATCTAATTCTGATAAATTATGTTAAAAAGAAAAGAAAAGAAAACACACAACAAAACTCTAGGCTTGGTGCTGTACACTTGTAATGCCAGCGAGAGGCAGATATCTGGGCTTGCTGGCCAACCAGATTAGCCTAACTTGACAAATCTAAAGACAATGAATGAGCAACCTTGTTTCAAAAACAAACAAACAAAATGGACCATAGCTGAAAAGGTAGCAGAAACAAGTTTTCCTTTGGCCTCTACAAGTACATAGACGCACATTCTTACATGTATATGAGTGCTCAACATACACAAATACTGTTGAATTATCTTTTCTCAGAGAGACATAACTGTAGATATATTCACTCCAAATAGGACACCACTGGGAGACCGAGGTGAGATTCTATCGAAGCCAAACTAGGCAAACCAATGTATTTATTGGATTTAATTATAGAATACTAGTAAGAAGTTACATACAAGAGTATGAGTAACTGAAGGAAAGCTCCGTTACAGCGAAGTCACACCTTGTCATGGATAATAACTTCATAGAAGCTACATCATAGAGAGCCTCTTTCAGGTATCCTTCCCACTCCTACATACCCTATCATCAACCAAGATCACATGCAGAGAGAAGGTGGGGCAGGGAGAACTAACGGCTGAAATTCAAGGTGAGAATCTTGTGACCCTCCTTCCTCTATCACTGTATGGTTCTTCTGCGATGATGATGATGATGATGATGTCATGGCTACTTGGCTAAGTGAATCTCCACTCTAGGATAGCATCTGTTATGCCTGAGGGAGGGGACATGCTACAACACTCATCTATCTACAGAAACCTACCTACACACACACACACACACACACACACACACACACACACACACACACACACTACACTAAACCAACATGGTGGTGCACAGTTATAACCCCAGGATTAGGGATGCAGAAACCAGGAGACCCATGGTACCAGCCAGCCAAATTACTTATCAAGTTTGAGGCAATGAGAGATTTGATCTCAAAGAAAGAAAGAAACAAATCAATGAAAACAAACAAAAGGACAAAAGGAAATTTGTTGCTGTTTTTGCTCTTTTCCCCTCTTTTAGGGGGCCAGCAGCCCAGCTTCCCAAATAAATCCCACATGGAGGCTTATTCTTAATTATAAATGCCCGACCTTAGGTTAGCTTGTTGCTAGCCAACTTTTCTTAACTTTAAATTATCCCATCTACCTTTTGCCTCTGGGCTTTTCTCTCTCCCTATTTCTGTATAACTTTCTTTGTTTCTGACCCTGTGGTTTACTTTGTAGCTGGGTTGCTTCCCCCTGGAGTCCTCCTTCCTCTCTGGCTACTTCTTTTTCTTCCAGATTTCTCCTATTTATTCTGCCTGCCAGCCCCACCTATCCTCTCTCCTGCCTCGCTATTGGCTGTTCACCACTTTATTAGACCAATCAGTTGTTTTAGATAGGCATAGTAACACAGCTTCACAGAGTTAAACAAATGCAACATAAAAGAATGCAACACATCTTTGCATAATTAAACAAATGTCCCACAGCATAAACAAATGCAACACATCTTTAAATAATATTCTACAACAGAGACTGCACCCTAGGAGTAACACCCTTGATCATCTGCTGGGCTATAACCACCCTAACTCACAGAGACATGCACACACACACAGATACCTCCATCTACACTTGTCTACACACAAGCACACACACAAATGCAAATAATTCAATGACAAGCTAAATGATGCTTGACAGAAATCATGGCATGAAATTAGACTCTATGAGAATCAAAGCGCTCAGAACCTGAAGAAGCATGCAGTATTTGGGCAGAGAGACTGGGAATAGATATTGTTATAGGCAGGCAGAAGTGAGAGTAAACATACTACGTTTTAAGGATACTGTACTGACTGCAAGAAAATTAGAATGGAAGATCTGCTAGGTAGGAAGGAACTGCAGAATTGGGGCAGTCTGAGGGCATAACAAGGAAGTTGTTGGTGATTTTTTTAGCCAATGGGTTACATGTGGCTTCCTGGGAAATCAAGAGAGGCTGTTGCCATGGCCAAGCTGAGGGAATAGAGACATTGGCAAAATCTGTCTTTGTGGGGAAAAAATCATCTTTGAGCAGGCATTATAACTTCTGTGAGGTACAGCCGTAACACCTGTAAGCTCAGCTTTTGCAGTGAACCACAGATGCCTAGAGAGCTGTACTCCACACAAGAGAAATAAATCAGCTCTGCCTTTTTTTGCAGTCAGCTCGCAAGCCTGAGATATAATATATGGGCTTCTCCTACTCATAGCTCCAGGAGTAGGGGCGGGAGGAGGCCCAGGGTTGAAAGGTGCTGGTCTCAGGCTTGTAAATACACCTTTGAGTTAAAAAGAGCCATCGTGTGTACAGCTCACTCCACCTTCCCATTCTGCAAGCAGAGACTCATCCTTCAGCTAACAGGGAATTGCCACATCATTTCACTCCACCAAATTCCCTTGACTTGGCAGTTTTTTCTGATTGCCTGGCGGTCACAGACCATACTCTGTCTTTTGCTGATACAGAGACCTGGGAAATGAGGGAATTGGAAGTGCACACAGCTCTTCTGGGGACTACAGCCTTGTGCCTTCCCTGAACTGAGACCTGCTCTTGCTAACATAGTCAGTCTCTTTCCGTGGCTTAGCTGACCAGAGTCCCTTTTGTCGCCAACCAGTTCTCAGGTTAACTTCCTCATAACCTCCACCACTTCTCTCAGGCAGTCTGTTTGTATATTTGTGAGCAGAAATTGTCCACCTTGCAAGGAGCCTGGAGACTGTACTTGGTTTGTGGTGGGGCTCTGTCATTCCTGATTGAGGAAAATATAATAATATCTTTAGAGTCAACTAGAGCAAACTTGTCTAAAATACAGGCTACTTAGAGAAACATCTTTCTCTAACTTCAACTTCCTGGTAATCTTTCTTAACCTCAAAGTGTCACTGTAGTTTCCCTGGCTAAAGGTCAAAGAGATTTTTCTTTTGGCTGAGGTTCCCATTCACAATTCATTGGGGGGGGGGGGAATCTGGGAAATAAAGAGGAAGCAGAAGTGAATCATTTAAGTCCAGTTTAAATACAGAACTCCTCTGATTAAATCCAGAGCCTCTGCTGAACATCCTGTTGTAAACACTTATCCATCACTGCATCATGGCATCATAAAACATAACTGCCATTAAAAAAAATACTTTTAAGCCTAAAAGCCCTGGTTTTAAGACACTTTTAGAGGAACATAAATACTGCAAAGATCACCCTGAGCTTTAGCTCCATTCTCTGAATACTTTAGTGCAAGTGTTACAAATATCGAAGTAGCATTAATACATTGTTAATAACTAGAAATGTTAAAATTCACTTTTACTGAGCCCAATACACCTTTCTTTACCATTTAAAAATATTTGAATTTTCGTACACTTCCCTGATGAATTTCAGTTGGTTTTACTTCCTGTTCCTTTCCCTCGCTGCCCTTCCTCTACACTTGAGACTGCCTCAATGGGTTCCCTGTTACTTCCATCTTGTTTTCATGTGTGGCTAACTGAGTTTAATTAGAATTACTTGCCCTCTTATGGGTGTGAAAGTTAATTTAGTAAACCTAGGGTAACTATTCTGCCGCTACCTCTGTGAGGAAAGTGACACACGCCTTACAAGCACTAACTTTTTCAGTTCTGGAATCTCATCCTATGCCACATTACAGTTAACTCTGGCTCATCTAGACTGCAATAATTTCTCAGGCTCTCCCTGTTTCTGAGTTTCTGATGACTTTGACAGTTTTTAGTACCGATCAGATATTTTGTAGAACGTCCTTTAGTTTAAGTGGGTTAATATTATTTTTTTTCATAGAATGAGGTTATGAGTTTTTGGAAAGATCACTATGGGGACAAAACGTTACTTGCGTAGCATCATCAAGGATGCACTCGCCTATGACTCGTTTCCGTTGGTATAGACAGTGAGCACTGAGGATGTGTCTATCATGTCTAACACTGTACAGTTACTGCTCTACTACAGTATACATTTTGGGGAAAAGTCACGATATGCAACCCACACTTAAGGAGTGGTGAATTGGGTTCTATTTGCTTAAAGTGGGATCATTTACATACGTGATTAGTAATTTTTCTAAACATTGAGGATATTTCTTTCATGAACTTAAGAATGTATTATAAGAGTTTGAATTCATTGATGTTTGTCTTATGGGCCAGGTGGTCATTAAATGCTGATTTATTTAGAAGCTGAAGGTGTGCATCCAAAGCCCTGGACACTCTTTCACTTGTCTCCTGTGTTCTCCTTACATGTCCCATCAGTGTGTTCATTTGTGACCATTTCTGTCTTTCTGGAACTATAAGTTATCCCACGTGCATCTGTAATGTAACCTGCCCTAGTCCTAGTGAATCATTTCCTTAATGATTCATGGTTTATGTCATTGAAAATACTGTTAGGCCCCCATAGATAGATATCTGGTTGCAAACAAAATATTTGAGAGCCCAACCTGGAAATTTTGTGTCGAGATCTATTAGATGATGAATACCGATTGTACATACCACACAAGAAAACCATCAGTATTATGTTTTATAACATAAAGATGAAGAGACAGAGGTCAAAGTACAATGTATAATCAACAGGATGAGATAACATGGTTACTCAATGTTATGGAAACAATGGTGATTGTGTAGTGTATTTAGGAGTTGTGCTACATGAGGGCATTATAATAGTGCTTGCTATGTGGAAATGAAGATAATGGACTTGTCTATTTCTTACACTGCAGTAAGTCAAGTAGACACAATAAAATTTATTTAATAATAGTAGAGAAATTAAAGATTTTTTTCATAATTACATAAACACTGAGAGTAAAGCTGAAAGTTAATCTCTGGTTATCTCATTCTAGAACTGTAACTCTTAGACACTTATTTTATTTCAGGTGAGGCTTAATCTTCATTTTTCATTTGCCTATATTTAAATCACTTGGCAAACATTCCTCTAGGGTGGCTTGGCAGGTGTTTCCATAAAGGTTCAGATGAGGAGTGAAGACTCACCCTGAATGTGGGCAGCCCCATCCTGCGGGCTGAGATCTTGGGCTGACTGGAGAAGAGGATGCAAACTGAGTGCTGACAGCGCTTTCTCTCTCCCACTCCCTGTGCAAGGTGTCCAAGGGCTTCACTCTCCTGCTGTCAGCCCATTCATTGCCCCCGGTGGACTGTATCCCATGTTAAACCACCAGGGAGGAAATCATTGTTCCCTTCAAGTAACTTGTCAGCTCTTTTGTCCCAACAATAGTAATAGTCAACGTAACAGACCAAAGTGGTGACATCAGTAATTGGGTGAAAACAGAAGAGTGGGTTTTGAGTATTTGCTTTGGTTTGTTTTTGGGGATGCCTCGGTACTGTGAGGCTGTTAGGTCAAGTGCTGGCTAAGGTTCAGCTGGCAGCACAAAGGCTGGCATGTGGCAAATACTTGGTGAATTCTGCTGTCTCCCTTGTCACCATCTTTACTGCTTTCGTTCTTTATCTGTTGCCATACATTTATGTCCCTATTCCCTACACTTGTGCCACTTCATAGGAATGCCCTACAATGCCCCTTATCATGGTCTTATGCACAGAGCTAAATGAAGAAGGTGAATAACGTACTCATGGGCCCCAATGCCATCGAGCAGAACATTGGGCAAGTGCATTGATTGGGTTTTACTGTGTTGCTTTCTTCTCATTGTAGAACACTGGAAGGGAAAGTCGTATAAAAGCAGAAGGAAGCCACCTTCAAGGAAAAGAGTTAGATTTACCTTTAGCCAGTGTGACCAGATAGCTTGAAATTGTGAGCTGACCTAAATTTCCTCTGTCTTTAGTGTCTATTCTTCTCCTAATTCTCTTCATCGTGATCCTCTGTCCTTATCTTTACGTGGGCATTAATTGGGAGAGATTATCTGTGTCTACTTTCTCATCTCTGAAGCAAAAAATAAAAAAAAATAGAAAGAGCAGGGTGAGGAAAACAGTAGGAACCATGGCAATCACAAGGAATATCAACCTTCACAAATTCTGATATGTTGTTCTCATTTTCCAAATATTAAATCTCAGTTATCCACAGACATATTCACAAATAAAATAAAGCAATTCTCATTCCTACTTTAACTTTGTAGAGGCCTGTGAGACCTGTTCAGAGAGCATATGTTTTTCCTAAGTACGTACAGATGCTGAGTAAAACGTGATTAGAAAGAGAGGGAGAAGGAATTGATAACAAACTGATGTTGGGATTGTCTTCTTTCAAATACCCTGTTTATGGATTAAGCACCTTTGATTTAGAAAAGGAGATCAGAGGATCTTTGAGATATGCGATTATAGGATGTCACTGATCTCAAATTGAATACTCCTAATGCAGAGCAAGTGATACAAACACATACAGGCATAGTAGGCCTGGCTGGCTGCTGCATTATTTCCCTAGGAAGGCAAAGGCATTTGGCTTGCTGTTTACCACTAGTCAAGATCCAGTCAGGTGATCGCAAAATAATAATGTAGGATCCTGAGAGTATGAAAAGGACTGAGTTCTTGTTAAAGAATGAGCCCCAATTCAGCCTTGTCATCTCTTATTGCTCCATACTCTAGCTACTTCCAGGTTCATGAGCATCTCTTAAATGTTTTTCTTTGTCATTCATTGACAAGGAGAAATATGCCTGATACTGTTTGTTCCTGTAGAATCTGCAATGGGCCTTTAGTAGCAGCCATGACTGAATTACAAAAAGTAAAATCAGGAATGAATGACTGAGTAGAAACAGGAGTGGAAAAATTATAAAATTTTATTACTGTTGCTTGTGGTGCTTGAGATCAAATCCAGGGACCCATCAAGAATAGAAAGACGAGTGCTTTTCCATTGAGTCACTTCACATCTTCCCTAAACAGCTGTTTATTGATGGCTTTCTCAACACAGGATGAAAAGGAGTAAACCAGGAACAGGATATTCCCACATGTCTTTACTTACTTGTGGAAGCTGAAGTCGTTGATACTATAGAAGTAAAAATGTAGACTAGTTATTAGCAAAAGCTAGGAAAAGTGAGAGTGAGGAGAGACGGGGAGAGGATGATTAATGGGAATCAAACTGAGAGGTAGATCGAAGGAATAAATCCTATATTCAATAGAAAAGTAGAGTGACCATTGTTGACAAAAGAAATACTGTTTATTTTGACATAACTATAAAAAATGATTTTGAATTCCCAGCATATATATATATATATATATATAGAAGATTATGTAAGTAAGCCTGATTTCTTCATTACATGTTGCCTACATTATCAAAATATCCAGCTGCACCCCCATAAATATGTAAATGTCCTGTGTTAATTGAAAAGGGAGTGGAGACATGGAAGTGGATCAATGCCATGTCTGTCTATACCAGTCATGTCTATTCTTGTTTTCTATGCTGTTTTTGTCTATAAGAGCTGAGAAAAATCCAGATGACCATCCAAAGTGATCCTCTCTTTCTAACAGATGAGAAATTAATTCCTGAGAAATGATAAACATTTGTCAAATGACTGCAGAACCAATTATCAGCCATGTTTTCCAGTATCTGTAGTGTTTAGAACTGTCCTTTCCTTGGCTTCTTCTTTTTTTTTTTAAAAAAAAAATGTTTTTCCTTTCATCCTGTAATCACCCCTAAGCACATGCAGAGTTATATTTATTCCCGTTTTCTGCTATATTTGCAAGTTAATTTATGGACAGAAACATGGAGACCCACTGATTTCTGGCAGAGCTTTGTCTCAAATGCTGACTAGTATTCCCCTGCCCTGGGCACCTGTCCAAGAGCAGGTGCCTTTCTCTGCAAAAGGCTCTGTAGGTATGTCTCAAAGGAGGCAGGTGTAGGTCCAACACTGCCCTTCTGCTGCTTCAGGGTTATGATCTATCACAGACACGTTTCTTATCAAGTGAAAGAAGGCAACAAGAGCTGCCAAGATTAGCAACACTAGGCATGGGAGGTAGGCATAAGGAGCATCTGTAACAGCTTAGGGATTCTTAGCTTGATGGATGGGGAAGAGGATAAGAGGAGACATTTGAATTTGTTTACATAAGGCTATTGTCCATGAACCTGAGACCTTTAGGTCATGATGAAATGCCTGTCTATTTTCTCAAGTTGTGCATGAACTAAAAGGTGAGACACAGAGGGCCTGAATTTACATCATTATAAGACTCTTGGGGGACAAATTATTCCTGTTTAATAATCTGCATTTATGTTGTACATTTCATATTAATTTAGACATGCATAGAATATGTGTGGTGGTTATAGTTATAGATGAATAAATGGAAGGTAGTGAAAACACAGCTTAAAGTTTATAAGAAGCATAATTCCTTAATGTTAATAAAATATTTTAGGAGCATGAAAGGAAAGGCAGGACATATCATGGAGTGGACGATACAGTAGCACACCAAGTGAAAACACTGAGAATGGATAAAATGTTTATTAGGGTGTAATACAAAAAGAATTATAAACAGTGACTTACAGGCCTAAATGCTTCTGGAACATTTGTCTTCTTAGATTGGAAAACCAAGAAACATTTATTAGGGTACTAGTTTGATTTTAAAACCACTTAGATATAAATGCAGCATCCAACTGCTAAAGATCAGAAGCAATATGTTCAATGAAAAAAAGTCTATCAATTTTACAAATGTGGAAAGTGTGAGTTGTAAACCTGAATTAGGATAGTATTAATTAGTGACAGAGGTAAGGATGGGTATATGAAAGAGTTCTGAACAGGAAC
Source organism: Peromyscus aztecus (assembly GCA_902168405.1). NCBI lineage: Eukaryota > Metazoa > Chordata > Mammalia > Rodentia > Cricetidae > Peromyscus > Peromyscus aztecus. Next base: position 24,557 of record CABHPQ010156095.1, read on the forward strand.
AAATGAGCAAGCAAGTAATCAGGTCTGGTGATGAATGTATATGGAAGAAGCCATGACGTCACTGAGAAGTAACAAATTAGGAACACAGGCCAGCTGTGAAGGAACCTGACTGCCTTGTACCTTCCAATTGTCTCAGATGGGATTTTTTTATTTTTGTATACTTAGTCAGGACCCTAGGAAAATCGTAACATAATTTCAAACATGAATAAAAGCCATGGAGCAAAAATAGTTTCAGGCAAGGGACAATTTTTATAAGACAAGCCTTAGGTACCAGCAGTAAATGGATTAGAAAGCTGTGAGAATAGACCACCCCAGGGCTAAGAAAAGGCAGTCAAGTTTGAGAATAAGGAATATATTGAGAGTTTAATGTTTCTAGGGAAAAAGCAGAAGACCAACAAGTGAACTTATGCTATACACTTCTTGAAAAACAGGAGCAGGGCATGAAGCAGCTTTCAGAGTGGAAAGAACTGAGAGAATGAACAGGAAAGCAGGACTGTGCTCTGCTGCAAACAGAATCAGAATCAATATGTACCTTATCCATATTGTGGTATTATTATTTAATACTACAAACTGATGTATAACGAGAGAATCTACTTACAATTTTGGAGGCTGGGAAAGTCAAAATCAAGAGACTAATCTCTGATGAGCGCTTATGTGATAGTATCTCTTCACTGTCAACTTGACTGGATTTGGAGTCACCTAGGAGACACATTGCTGGATGCATCTTCAAATTCAAGGGATGGGGTGGGGAAACTAGGTGTGCATTAGCACTCATCTCCTTCTATCAACTGACTGCATACTCAATGTGACCAGACATCTCACCCTCCAGCTGTCATGACACCCTAAATCTGCCAATCTATGAGACAAAATTAACCTTTTAAAAATTGATTTTCAGATAATATGTGTCCGTAATTAAAAGGAAAACAAACAAACTAATAAACAAATCAAAAATGCTAATACAGTCACTTTGCTGCACCATCCATAGTGGAAGTTGAAATGATAAGAGAACCTACTAGTAAGATACAGCAAATGGGAGCTGAGCCCATTTAAAAAAAAAAAGTTTATGTCTTTGTGTGTATGTGTGTGTGTGTGTGTATGTGTGTGTGTGTGTGTGTGTGTGTGTGTGTGTGTGTGTGTATGAGTGTTCGCACTTGAATGCAAGTGGTGTTCACACAGGACAGAAGAGATAGTTGGATCCCCTGGAACTGGAGTTAAAGGATATTGTGGTCTGCCTAATCTGGGTGCTGGAAACTAAATTCCAGCCCTCTGCAGGAGCAGTATACACTCTTAACTGCTGAAAGATCTCTCCAGCCCTTGAGCACACATTAATAACAATGTAACCCGACTCCCATGATAAAGATGTAATCCACTTGGTGACCTGATGACCTTTTAAAGGTTTTCTTAACACCATTGCACTGTAAATTAGAGTTTTGAATCCATGATCCTTGAGGAAAGCACAGGTTTCAACCCATAGCCCAAGGAGCTAGGGGGAGATAATGTTTAAACATGGCGATGATAAGTACAGATTTGGGTTCAAGGACAAAAAGGCAGTTGTGTTTGCACAACTGGCCTTGCCTCCTATTTCATATCCTGCCCTATGTTCACTTTGCTTCACTTGAGTGCCACACTACTATAAAGATGCATAATGGTACTTTTGTGTGTTTTAGGGAACTGTTATCCTGACTACTTTCAAGGAATTTTCTGTGCTTTTAGACTCACTTTTTCAGTATGATCCAGGGAGATCTGAGTCTGACAGATCTTTAAGTTCTATTCTACCTGTGGACTTGAGCTTTCTCAGCTCCATTTGGCACATGGAGACTGTTAAGTATTTTTAATTTCCTCACAAAAGGCTCTTGTCTCCTTTTAATTTCCTTTGCACATCTACTCCAACCCTTTTTTCCATTCTTCACCGGTCTTTCTCTTTCTTTATCTTGTGTTTTTGGGGCTCAGACTAAGAACCTTGTAGATGCTCTGTCAAGTGTAGATGTTAGGCAACTGCTCTGGCTTGGAGTTCAACCTCAACCTTTACTATTTCTTCTGTCAGCAAAGCTCTGTTCTCACATTTATATCTCTATCGATCATTTCAGAAACTAGGATATTAATGTAGCTCTTTATAGCTTTGACATAATTTGCATATATGCATATCTGTGTGTTTGTCAGCTTTGCATCGCTATGAAAGCATACCTGAGATAATCTACCTTAAAAGAGTGTATGGGTTACTTTTTGTGGCTATAATAAAATACCATGACCAAGGTAACTTATGAAAGAAATAACTTAGTTTGGATTATAGTTCCAGATGGGGAATCAAAGATGGCAAGGAAGGTATGACAACAAGGACCAGAGCAAGAAAGTCACTTACCATATCTTCATCTACACACAGGAAGGAGAGATCTTGAACTGGAAGTGGGTCAAAGCCACAAGCCCTCAAAGATCACTCTTACTAACATAGTAGTAGACAAGGCTCCACTTCCTGAAGGTTGCATTACCTCCCCAAATAGCATCACCAAACAGTATTCATTTGGGGTCATGGTTTCATTCCACAGTCAGTTGTTCTTGTGGTTCACACAAGATTAGGCTTATGGCAAGGGAGTGGTTCACAGCCAGAGCCTATGAACCTCATGATGGCTTGGAGGCAAAGAGATGCAGGAAGTGATTAAGAGCTAAGCATCTCCTTCAAAGACACACCCAAATAATCCAACTTCCTCTCACTTTTTCCCCGAAAGTTTTACCTCTTTCCAATACTGTAACAGACTGGGACATGAAATTAGAGGATATTCAATACCCAAACTAGAGCAAGGTAGTTCTCCTAAGGGCCAGTATATCTTTATTTCATTCGCCTTTACAGCAACCCAGGAGTTGGGTAGGCCAAGAAATTATACCCATTTCACAGGTAGGATGGATGAAGACTTCATGTAATTTATATAATATGTACATCCTGGGACTCAAATTGCCATTCATTTTTTTTCAACTCCTCTCTAGTTACTATCTCTCTCTCTCTTTTTTTCTTTTTTTTTTTTTTTGGTTTTTCGAGACAGGCTTTCTCTGTGTAGCTTTGCTCCTTCACCTGGAACTCACTCTGTAGTGCAGGCTGGCCTCGAACTCACAGAGATCTGCCTGCCTCTGCCTCCTGAGTACTGGGATTAAAGGCGTGCACCACTACCACCCGGCTAGTTACTATCTCATGGTCATACACTGCAGAGATCCTCTGTGGCATAAAATCCCAGAGGCCTCTCCTTCACCACTGAGGCACAGGAAGATGATGTGATTTGCTTGGTTTTAAACGTATTTACTAGTTGCCCAGTCAAGGCTAAAAGCCTGTCCGTCTTCATAGCTTACAGTTCATTGTTTCTTTTCCACTCCATCACTCCCTGTCCATGTTTGACATGAATACAAGGATTTTGTTCTAAATTCCTAGCAGGAGTTTTTGTTTTTTTCTTCTTCTTCTCTCATGGTAAATAATGCAGCAATGATGAGTAGACTTATATGACCCACCCCTTCTGCTTCAGAATGCTGGCATCTGATGAGACAGAGTGGCACTCAATGGTTCTGGTGAGTGTCATTGCAAAGGTTGAATCAACTCTTAGTCAATATTTCAACATCTTAAACATGTTAAAAATAGTGATATGTGTTCATAGAATCTCTGTGATAATCAAATAAAGTTATATTATTTATAGTGAATAAATACTTCAGGAATTCCAGACAGAGGCTAATAGCGATAAAATTATTTACTTCAGCTTGGTATTGATACTGGCTCATGAGTTGTTTCTCCCAAGTGTTTCTCTAAAGTTCATATTGGGTGATCTTGAATGTCCTTCTGTTTAAAAGATGGTTTGTGTTTGATGGAAAGTACTTGTGCTTATCGTATACATACTTGTTTGAAGTGTAATACAGTTATATACATAAAGAATAGTATTGTTTATTAACTAATCATTAGTTAAAACCAATTTGCTTTGGTTTTGAAGATTGATTTTTTTTAATCATTGTTTTCCCCTTTTCCTTGTCTTTATTTCCCTTTTCATTTCTTTTTAAGTCAAGACACCTGTGGTGTAGTTCTGGCTCTTCACACATAGGGAAAGACTGTGAGATCTCAAGTCCAAATCAATGAGAAAGGGGGAATACACTCAAATACAACACTACCACAATTACTGACATTAACAGCAAAAAAGAAAGTGGAAAACTACAGGCAAAGGGAGTAGCTTCTGGTTTTGAATGAGCTGATTATTTCCTCATGATCACAGCTTGCAGTTCCCTTTCTCCTGGTGTCAGGCTTGTTGGGACAGGAAAGTCAATGACAATTGGTGCATCCTGAAATGCCAAGCTCACAGCATTCTCCTGGTTACAGCACATAGCTAGAATCTTTACCTACAGCTCATCTGTGTCCTCTTCTCTGCATCCCAGATATACCCTAATAGAAGGACCAGTACCACTTAGGTGGAGTTCCACCTGACCTGTAGCACCTGTGAAGTGCTATAATAGGTATTTTATGAAATACAGTGTTTCATCTTAGCTGGTGGGGGGAGATATTAATAGCTGTCATCTGTGTGAGATGCTGGATATTGTGAGGATTAATTAGTAACACATACACTCTTTAAATTTTGAATTTTGTTTTTGCCTTTCTAGAGAAAAGACAGATTTGGAGCTACATGTACAGTACTTATATCTGATAGAAACTTGTTCCAGCAGTCCTGACAGTCAGAGTCCATGCTACCACAGAGACCACTTTGACATCTTCCTCTTCTATTCATAGGGTACATGGCTTCTGAGAACTTGCCTTTCTAGGGCACTGGCTTTTCACTTACAAAGTTCAGTGGTCTCAAGACCACCTAGGAAGCCTTGACTTTATTTGAAACAAGGACAGAGAAACAATGTTAAGGTGTTCTATACTTAGACACTGGCTCCTGTTTTAAAATAGGGAGAATGGTGATCTTTTTTTTTTTATTTAAGAAACTCTGCCTCGATACTGGAGAGGATGGGGGATATGAAACATAGAGAGATGGCAGCCTGAAGAAAGAATCCGACTCTTGCTCACTCATTTGGCAGCATTCTCACAAAGCAAGGAACCACGGGCCCTGCTGGGAAATGGAAAGACCAATGTAAGAGCTACATAAAGGAATCCGGGCAGTTTTGTTTTAGAATCAAAGAATAAGAGAACCAAAGAAAACCAAGATGAAAAGTGCTCAAATTTCTCTCTTTTAAGATGAGATAACCAAGACCCAGGGACTTTGTATCATTCGGACTATTTTAAACAAATTTGCTACCTGCCAAACAAAGGATAGAAATCCTGAAAGCAACACTTTGTTCTTGTTTTCTCGCCTTCCTGCTTGACATTTCTGAAATGTGTGTGTTTTATGGTTGTTGTCCTTTGTGTTGTAAGTTCTCTATAGAAACATATTTTTCCCTCTCTTCTTGAGGAAGGGAAAACAGCAAAGATGAAGGAACAACTGCCGCAGCTGTGTCTCCTGTTCCCTCAAGTCCTTCCATCACCTCAGTTCTCCACACGAATTATGAGAATGATAGAAATTGGTGTCTTCATGTAGCCAATTGCAAAGTTACATTGTATAAAGAGAGTCTTCATTCTCTGTTGATTGAAAAGGGTCTCTAAGGATTCCCATACAGAAAATGGCTTGTATCAGGGAGCCATTGTTTTTATTCATATGAGGACATGGAATCAATGAACATGGCAAGAGCAAATACAATATTAGGAAAGCACGACCTTCATGGCGCCTGTGAACAAGCTTTCTGGAGAACAGTTTCGACTGTAACTCCCTTCTGCAATGAAAGTTCAAGCTCCTGACCATAACTGGTAAAAACAAATAGAGACACAGTTTTAAGTGAGACATTAATATCAGATAAAATAATGGTCATTCATGTTTTTGAACTTCCAGTATTTTAGGTACCTATTAACATTTGAATCTTGTTTATTAAAAAACATTTTACTAGTTGTTTTTACACAACTGCAGCAGAATGGGAATAAACCATGTGAGGAGTGATGTACATTGTCTCATGTTCCAGAAGTTTCTATCCTTCATAACATGGAAGGCAAAGTGGAGCTTCTCAGGCTCTATGGAGCCATTTACAAGGCAGAGATCCAGGAAGTAAGCAAGGAGTGAGATTTAAACCCAAAGTGAGGCTATAACCTTCAAATGTTGGCCCCTAGTACTCACTTCTACCAACCAGGCCCACCTTCTAAAAGTTCCATAACTTTCTGAAACAGAGTTTCCAGCTGGGCTGAGCACTCCAAAGCCCATTGAGCCTGTTGGGAATAGTACGACCTCAAACTGTATGAAACATCCTGTTTTCTGTTAACTGTCTAGGAAAAGTGTGTCATGAATATTCAGTGGCTTGATAGTAGTTTTGAAATTCTCAAATCTGTAGTCTTGAATGTGCTCTGAAATCAGAGAACCACAGGCTTTTATTCCTCATGAGTGCACCATTAGGTTATTTGATTATGTTGTGTTTAGTGAAGTGCTAATAATCATGACACAAATACATTTATAATTCTGTTTATTAGTAACAAATTTATTAGGGATGTTGAAATCCAATTGGTTAAGCATGTAGAAATGTACCATTAATTGTCCCTAAATAACATATTCTATAGTATCAGGAAATGTGGTTGGTTTTAATGGCTGAAGCAGGCTGAGCATACCATCTGTGTTCATATTCATTGTACTTTACAATTTTTGAAAATAACACAGTGACATATCCTTTCATTTGGAGGCACACTAAGCACATGTAGTATCTAAAAAGCTGCAGTCTATCAAGAATATCCATTCCCATTTGGCAAACGCTAAGGAAAATTATGTGTCAGGTCCATATTTTGGTGGCTTCTTGATACCCATGTCAACCATTAGTACATTCTGCAATGCGGGTATGCTGCTATTCTCCATGATGAACACATCTGCAACTGAGTGGCTTAAGCACAATTCAGCTAAAAGAGAAAATCAATCAAAGTGGATACAGTCTTAGCTGAAGCTTATAGAGAAAGATAATATACCAAATTCTAGAAAAGCAAGCAGAAAAGGAGAACATGATTTCAAACATTAGGCTGAAAAAAACAAAAAAAACAAAGGACGTAATGGGCACTGCTACTTGTTATGGTGTTGACTGGAACATCTCAATAGCCTCACATGTTGGTCAAAGCCCTTATGCAATTTAATTAAAGCTATGCTAGTACCTACAATTTGTGCAGTGTGAGACTTAGAAAATAATCAATGGTCCTTGTTCCCTTCATTTTCCCCACATCTTGTTTCCTTGGCAGCAGGTACTACCTGATTTTATGAATTTCCAGAATTATGCTTACAGTTAATTTCATAGTTATAACTATAAATATATTTTAGGTGGGTCAATATTTGAAAAGAAGAAAAGGAAACCTAAAAGTAACCTCAAAGCGCACAGATGAGAACACTAGAGACTGGCATTTATCACACAGGGGGCCTATGCAGAGAACAACAGAGCTCCCACTGGTGTCCTGGCTGTGGCTGTCTTCCCACTAGACACCCTCTTCTCATGTCAGGATTGGAACTTTTAGAATGGGGTTTATATGGGTGACCCAGGAGGTAGAAAAGTCAGAGTGACAGCAAAAATGAACAGAGTGAAAATAATGGAAAAGAATATTCTGTAGGAACTGATAGAGGCCTCACAAATACAAAAAAAAATCAGAGAAAGTGGGGAAGGAGAGAGACAAGGTGGCCAAAAAGGAGAAGTAAGTTCTGATAAAGAGAGTTTGCTATATCCATAATCATATCCATAATCATATAAATTTTGTCCTTCAATGACAAAAATAAATGCAAACAAAGAATTATAAAAATCTAAACTACCCATGCACTACTAGATTTCCAAACATATGCTAATATCTTACATGAAGGAGGTATCTTGAACTTGGAATATGGCTCTATTTTTCAGTGAAAGGATAGGTACTGTAAATTAGTTCAAAGAATATGCATCCAAATCCCTGGAACATTGTTTATGACAATTTGGTAACAAATAATCCAAACATGTTTTATGATCTAATATGTTGTCTTTATTCTATGTGTTCCAATTATCAATTTTTGAAGAGTAAATATAATTATCTAAAAAAAAGTAGGTGTTCAAGATATCTCACATGGAAAGAACTTTCAGATTACAACAACATGAAGGTGAAGGATTGTTAATATAGTTTGTAAGTGTTTTATAAATGGTCAATCTTGTTTATATTGTTGGTGTTGGGAAATAATAAATTATATTTTAGATACATATTATATTCCTTCTGATACTTCTTAATTTAAGAGTTGTTAATTTTATAGGCACATGCTTTAATCTTAAATAAGGCTAATTCTGGAAATAGATTTCCATGTAATCTATAGCATAATTCTGTAATAGTGAGTCACGTTAAAACAGGTTTCTCACTCTATATTAATATAAAGAGCTTCAATTTGAAAGCAGATTATATTCCATATGCATGCACTTGTTGCCAGGTAGGGCTTTATTTGTAGGACTTGCATAACTCTCCTGGGTCAATGCTGTGCAAACCTCTAGATCTTCTAGGTCTAGCTCCTTTTTTTCAGGGCAGACTCTAAAATGTTGGACAATAAGAGGCAGTTTGGAAAATAAAACATTTAGATAAATCAGAAATCTTCACTCTAGTCACTGTTGGTCCAACAAAATAAACTTGGTAATGTCATTATTGATTTCCAAGCTTTGGTTCCCTGTTTATTCTATGACATGTTTACATAAGGATCCGTCTTTTAATCAAATAGAGGATGAATTCAGCAATTAATGTCACTGTAGCAAAAAGTCCTTGACAGTAAACAGAGGACAATCTACCATTTATAAGAGGTGGGCTGTAACAGCTACGTTTCTTGACTGCATTGGTAGATGCCTGCCAGATTTTCTCCCCCAATCTATTAATTCCCTCATTATTCCTCTTAGTCTATCCAAGCTATTACAACTTAGTAAATTCTCTGAGCTTTCAAAAATTATATCTTGATTGTTATCTGCTAAGTCATAGACAATGTTTTCAAATCATTTTATGTATTAATAGCCGTTTTATCCAGCTTTTTATTTTATCTCCAATGCCTTACAATGTTTGCATTGCTTTCCAGTCATGAGTATTTCTTTTTTTTTTTTTTTTTTTTTTTTTTTTTTTTTGTAATCTAACAACACTTAGCACTTAGAAGCTCTGCTGTGATAAGCCAGCTGGATCCCACTCTGTTTGCTATTTTAGTACAATGTCAATGGGTGGGTCATGCCAATAGTTAAAAAAAAAGTCAAACTGCAATGTGCAATGAAGAGCATTTCCTTTTATCCTTTAAAAATAAAATCTAACTTTCTCTTACCTTGAATGTATAGAGGACATTGGAACTCATTTAAAAAGTAGAGTATGGAAAAAAACAGCAAGTTGATAATGGAGCAATCCAGTAAACTCTGCCTTTTCTGCTATCAAGATGAAGATGAACAATGTTAATTCATGTTGATCTCATATATTCTTGGTAAGATGTGATAGGGAAGGCATCCTACCTGCCTGCTATTCTTCCTCCTAACTTGTATGCAGAGATTCATTATAGCAAATTTATAATAGGCAAACCAATTTGAGGATATCCCATGGAATACCTAACTAGTAGTCTTTGCAACAGTCAAGATCATGCAAAATTAAAAGAAACCTGAGAAATTATCACAAACAGATACTAATGGAGTGGAAGATAAAATGCAATGTAGAATCCTCAGTCAGTTACTTGAACAGGCAAAGAAAACACACAGTAGTAAAGCTAGTGAAATCTGACTGAATGTTTCATTCAGTATGCTAGTCAGTGGTGATGGGTATAGAAGAACTTTGATTATGACCTATCAGGTTTGTCCATTGTGAAACAACTTATTTAGGTTACACACATCTGTATTGTGTCCATGAGTTTCCATAACCATGTGGCTCACAGGGAACAGATTGAACACACATTTATTGTCCCATAGCTCTGGTGGTCAGATGCTTAAATTAAGGTGGCAGCAAGTTTTTCCTTCTGTAGACAATGAAGACAGGGTTTGACCTAGCTTCTCTGTCCGGATCCTGCATGACTAGAATATATATATATATATATATATATATATATATATATATATATATATATATATTCATATGTCCTTGCCTCTGTGCCAGTTGTATCCACAGAGTCTTCCTATGTTGGGACTCAGGTTAAGGATCTCAGTAAAATTCCATTCCTCTTCAAGGACATAAAGTCATCTTCTGAAATACTAGAGTTAGAATTTCAACATACTTTTTTTTAAATGAAAAATTATTACATTTATTTTGTGTGTGTGTGTGTGTGTGTGTCCATGGGCATGGGGACAATTGACCAGAGTCAACATGTGGTTATTGGGCACCAAACTTAGATTATTAGGCAAACAACTTTAGTCACTGAGTCAACTCATAGATCTGCAACATATCTTGTTCAGTTCCTTTTGCTATTCCCCGCATCTAATCCAGGGCTAAACTCATCAAGTTTTACTTACTGAAGGTTGCTCAGATCATGCACTCCTTTTCCTTTGTACCATCACCATCACCACTCATCCAGACTGGGATCCTTGCTCATCTAGACTATGATAAGCCCTCCCTATTTCCAGTTATGACTTTGCTCTGCTCAAAAGTAAACTCCATGGTGCGATGATGAATAGCGTCAAACAATGAAAATCACCTATGCTTCAGAACATTCCAGAACCTTCCATGTTTCTGGAAAATAAGTCCCTAAATCTCTTTTATGGTCTCAAGCCCTATGTACACTGTCAGCACATTAGCAAAACAGAAACATTTTTTTAAATCATTTTGTTAAACTCACAACCTTCTGGACTTGATGGAAAGCAGGGCTGCTTTCTCCCATGGCTTTTGACTGGGCTATGGTCTTCCTACCTAACCATCTGTTACTTCTTGATAGTATGTCTCCACTCCACCTTCAATCACAGCTCAGGCATAAGGAATGCTTCCTCTGCCTCCAAATAAGTTCCTTATTATGTGTTATGTGAATACTTCAAATTATTCAGATCATCTACCCCATTTTGAAATTGTATCTGTATATGATAATTGCTTGATTGGCTTCTATCTATCACTAGACCCAAGATACAAGGCCTAGAAACTAGATTTCTTTTACTTCCTATCTTAAGATCAGCCCTACCACAATGTATGACCCACACTTTATTATTAATATACTTATGAATTAAATTTCTATTTAGAATTTTGATGACCTTTCCTCATTTATTATAATGCTACTCAGTAAATGTACTGTTAACACTTAGTTCACTCTAGAGTTAAAGAGTTAATCCCTGTATGTCAGTTCAGTCACATACAATTTGAGAACAAAATTAATGTGTGTGTGTGTGTGTGTGTGTGTGTGTGTGTGTGTGTGTGTGATTTCCCAGCCTGGTGACTAGAAAAAGGCAAATTGATTATGTTAGTCTGAAAAACAAATTAAAACAAAATTATTCCAATATTGAATAACCATATCTATTAAACTTATTATACTATCATTCCAAGTATCTATAGATATGGACCATATATATCTATGTATGTTGGAAATGTTTTAAGTATTTTGCAACCGAGTGTAGACTTCCTTTCCATTAAACACATCAGAATTGTATATATGGATGAAAATGTTCTTGGAGCTTTTCATTTACATCATGGAGAGGGCTCTCCACATGTTGAGAACATGCCTTAATGTCATACCATCTGTGTCCTAGGTAAACCTTTACATTCTGGGTGACTTGTAGCCAAGTACGGACATTCTCTGCTCAGCAGTTTATAACTTATATTTCTCCAAAGCTATCAAAGCCCACTTCCAGACAACTTAGAAGACAAAGGTGCCCTGCAAATTTTATTTTACATAGCATGCTTGTGTTTGAATACAGCAATTATATGCAGTGATATTATTTTTATATGTGTAAGACCAAGAGAAGGAGAAACAGAGTTTCTCATAGAAAAAAAAATTATTCAGATTAAAATTTAATGTGCCAGAATGGGATTTTCAGCATAAATAAATACCCTTAACACTTAATATACAAATTTTAAAACTATTTAATGAACACTTATAGTGTGCATGCTTATTCTGGGATATTTAACCATGGTGTGGGTAGACACAGATTTTGATTTCATAAGCTGATATTCTTACTATTATTCTTAATGCAGAAGCAAGCTCACTAGGAGACCTTTATTTATGAAATTCTAGTTTCAGAGCCACTAATGTGGTGACCTAAAGTTCTATTTCTCTAGATGGCAAACATTTACACCTCTACCCAGAAACCCACTTCTCCAGATGGACATGGGTCCTATAGACAGAAGCATGGAAGTTCAATTGTGGTTAAACCAGGATGTCTTTGGCTTTGCTAGCTTGTGATAGATTAGAACAGGAGTGATTTTGCCTGTTTCCCTCCATGGCTTTCACCAAGTCTAAATGGCACTGTATCTACTTTGAACATGGGGAGATTTGAGTCTGAGTATCCTCAGAAAGACACTGAATCATGGGGCTGCCATCTTCCTAAAAATCTCAGAAATAATTTGCCTTAATGCTTACTTTAGCAACCCATGAAAGGACTGGATGGGAAATTAGAGCAAAAGAAAACAGAGCCAATGACCATCCTCAGGCCTGTGTCTTTGTGTGTGGTAAAATCGATTTTCAAACCCTCTCACTTACTTCTCTCCAATAGGCATCCACTTGTAGCTTCCTATACAATTCTACCTTCCAGGATGAACTAGGATGGAAGAGTGCCCCAGACAAGGAAGAACCACTTTGTAGCAAAGACAGAACTCAATCAGGGTCTAGCCTTCCTCTCTGTGAAGGCTTAGCCTGCTCCCCAGTTCAGCTTCACATGTATCATATGCCTGACAGCCGGCCGGAATGGTATAACCTTGCCTGCTCAGTGCTCAGCATTTACCACTTTGATACCTGTGTTTTCCTCTCTTCTACCTTACCCCAAAGTTCTGCCACATCAGACTCTGCCCTCTCCCTTCTTCCTCATTAAGGACATCTCCCAGGTTAAGACCAATCAAAGGAATTCTTATTTGCAAATGTCAATGATGCAAATATTTGGTAATCTTTCCTATCTTGTCAAAATATTTTCTTGTATGTTGCACTTTGATTTTTTTAAGAGCCTATTTTTGTAGCAGTTGTATGTTCCCAACAAATTGCAATCGACCTCCCGCTTACACACATGCATCACCTCCCCTATCTGTCAGCATAATTCACTGAAATGGTATCTGTATTATGATTGGTTATCCTAAATTGACACATCATTGCCAACCAAAGCTCATCCATTTCATAAGAGTTGTTTATTTTTTTTCTTGCTGCTGGATAAACTATGACTTTAAACAAATAAATAACAAATGTCCAATAGCCAAAACTATAGTAGAATGTTATGTAGTGTGTTTCCACTCTTCTAAATATATTTGTATTCTGTCTATCCTTCTTTCATGCTCCCCACTAGGCCCTAGAATCAAGTGGTAATTTTACCAATTGTGTTTTTGTCTTTTTCTGGATATAATATGGTTGGAATATGCCTTTGTGTATCCTTTGCTGATTCCAGAACACCTTTTCCTCCATGAGTTAATATACATTTAAGTATATTAATATACATTAATAAAAATATACATTAAAGGCCTCTATGCCTTTTCCCGACTTTATTTCTTTACAATGCTGAAAAACACCCCAGTCGCTAAATAAATCCACTTACTTATTCCTTTCCCTCCATGGAATTGGGGGTAAAATGTCTTCATTGCTTACAAGCTTTGGCAATTGAAAAACAAATCTTCTATGAGTATCTATATCCAGGTATTTGATGAGACCTAACCTTTCAGCTTATTTGGGTCAACATTCAGGAAGAATTATCTGTGGGTGAAATGGAAGATCACATTTGGTTCAGTAGGAAACTGCCAAACTGCCCTCTAATGAACCCTTGTCATTTTTGCCTTCCTATCAACGGTGAGAGAGAATTCACCTTGCTCCTCAATCTTCAAAATCTGGTGTTGGTAGTATCCTAGGTTTTGACTGTCACAATATATTGTGATGTGCCAATATTTTAACTTCACTTATCTGAGGAAATATGATATAACTTATTGGCTATCTATAATGAAGTGACACTCTTTGGCTCATTTTTTTTTCAACTAAGTTGTGTGCTTTCTTACATAGCTTTGTGTGTACTTGTGAACTTGGTAGGCACAGGAGGGAAGAAATATTTTTATTGTGTTGTCTTTTGCAAATATTTTCTCCTAGTCTCTGATGGGTCTTTTCCTTCTCTTGATTGTGATTGCTTTAAAAAAAACAAAAACCAAAAACTTAAAAGTGACGGGTGTCATCCCCTCACTTTTTGGCTCTTACCACATAGCATGATCATAAACATGCCAATGCTTAGCCATTTTGGAAAACTTCCAGTAAATCTGTTACTGTTTTGGATGGTTCAAAGCTAATCATACCACATATCACATAATGAGCTAGAGAGAAAACACTATAGAAGATATAAGAACACACGTGAGTATGTGTGCCTGCCCACTTGAGTGTGTGCATGCGCATGTGCACACACATACAATAACCCACTCTGTCAAATACTGCGGTTTGCATTTGCCAGAGGAACTTGAAGAATTCTTCCATCCACAATGACAAGGTATACAACTGTTCATTTGGCATGAAATGACAACATGACTTCTTGAGGTGATATTAAGTAGCAAGGCATGCATTTATTCAAAAATGAGATAGAGAAAGAAGTTACCCAGATTTATGAGAGACTGTGATGCTTGCACAAGTTTTTCTTTCTCATGAATAATTTGTTAAACCCTAACTCTACAGTTATGTGTGGTATGATCATGAATAACAGCTGCAGAATATAGGCCATCTTCTTTTATTCCAATGACACTTAGCAGATTTCTGACATGCACTTCCTTGCTTCTTTCCTATTGACAGAAGTGAATGGCAGCCGAAAGCTAAGAACCAAAACAGCAAAATAAAAATACTTTTTAAGTGGAAGACTTGTAAAGCTGGGCACATGGATGGACAAGGAAAAACAAAAGCCATTTGAATATGCTCTGACCTAAACCTTTTAAACACCTTACAGCTCTTTCAGGAAGAGGAAGGACTTTCATTTTCTTTGACTTGGTTTAGAATTGACAGTGAAAAGTAACCTCTTGACCCTCAAGGCCTTTACAAATTAGTCCTGGCCTGAGCAGAGTTGCTGTTGTTACAGCATCAGGAGAAGGAGAATGAGCAGGAAGTGGAAAGGGCCCAGGCACTCCTGGCAGGGCCACCAACGAGCTGCCAAAATGTTGCTGAACTGAAACAGAGGAGCCAGTCTCCACATATGACAAACATTCAAGGCCTGGCAGTTAAGGGAGACTTGAGAAAGGGAACTAGGGAAGATTCCTCTGCTTCTTAATCTCCAAGATATAGGTTGTTTGCCTAAGGATTAGAGCAGCTGATCACTAATCTCCTAATGACCTCTGAGGAGCTCCTGTGCCACTAACCTCCCTGGAACTCAATTCTCCTGTGAACTGAGAGCATATGAATTGATGATTGACAGGCATCCTCCTGTTTTGTTCCATCCATTCTCATTTTATTTCTTGCTGTGAGTGTTAAGTTAAAAACAAAGTTAACTTATATTTAACATTGCACGACACACTTAGTTACTGGTTCCATCCTTTCTGTATGATTACAGAGAACTGAGTCTAGTAACAGCTATCCCATTGTGAGTGCTCAGGTTGCTTCCACTTTGACAAAGTTAGCCTGATCAGCTGTCTTTCCCTCCAGGCCAGTCTCAGAACCAAGTTATTTGTCTTACCTGGTAAGAACACAGGCTTTAATATCTCATTGATCACCAATATCACTCCTAGCAATATTATCTACTCTTACTTTTAGATATTCTTTTTCCAATCTTAACTATTGATAATTCCATTAATGATGATCCTTTGAAACAAGGATGATCTGTGTGTTTACTTTCTCCATTTTTTTCTCACATCATCTTTATCAGCTTCTAGCCAATAATCGTCATCACTGAATTTCCCACTGCTCCCAAATCTGGGATCTGAAGCTTTGTGTGGTGAAACATTCTCACACATCAAATAATGTAAACTTCTCCTGAATATATGTATGTGGCAGAACTTCTATATCTTTAATAGACTGACTGAGTTCCCTTAGTTCTATAACCTGATGCATTTTAATCTATAGGCATATCCACATAGGCTTATTTGCATGGCCAATACACAGGTGCACATCTATGCATATTTATTTTAAGTAATTTAGGATGTTAATTTTGTAGATATGATAATGCAATTTTAAGTTTAGAAAAATCGTGGCACTGAAGTCTGGCAGTGTTAAGAGTCTGCAGAATTCAGCAGTGCACCATCATATATCTTTAGCTCAAAGTAATTTCTCAATTATGCAAAATACACAATTCATTTTAGCCTTGTTATTTAAAACACACACTTTCTATACAGGCTTCTTGGTGGGTTTTTAAATTATATTTCACATCTTCACAGAATATAGCATTTTATCTAAAGGAAAAAAGAGTAAACCTAGTGAACATGTACCTAACTTTCTTTTTTTTTTCCCTGAGACAGGGTCTCTCTGTGTAGCTTTGCACCTTTCCTAGAACTCACTT